>LGRN01000396.1:0-26368 GCA_001883825.1 Emergomyces pasteurianus Ep9510
AGGAGACTCTCATTCGATTGGCCTATCAGCGCCTTGATCCCGGAGGTGGCCATGGATGTTCAACTGTTCCCAAAAGCGAAGCGGTACGGAATACACATTATTTTTTTTTTTTTTTTTTTTTTTTTTAATGAATTTTTTTAGTCGCTTTGACGATCAAGGCTTGTTTCTGATGCTGTGCCTTAAACGCTTCTTGGTTTGTTATGCAATAAACTTACCTACTGCAAATGTACAGCGTTCCCGTTGGTTGCTCCTAATGGCTAATAATGATAATAATATTCCGTACTCCGTACGAAGTACGGATAATCGGGATAGCATCGAGAGTTAACAGCTTGTCATACGGACGTACACACCATTGTGTTGTGCCCCGTGTGGTGTGGGTTAACCTGATTGAGTGGCGTTTTTATATGGTCCTAGTGTATGTGCCAAGTACCCCTAAGAACAGCCACATCGAAGATCGTCTTCTGCCCGCTGCCCCACCTGGCATTTTAGTTCACTCTATTTACCAGCTAGGCAGGGGGATACTGCAACAAAATACCAGGAAAAAGGGAGGAGGCACATGGTCGCCCTGTTTGTTCCAAGGGGGGACGCGTAAAACCGAAGATACTACTCCGTATTGATACCGAGCTCTTGTTCCTCAGATGGACGAGGATGGAAATAAATCAGACAGAGGAAATCGGAATTTCTCATGGCTTTATTCAAAGCCCCTGATGTTGGCAGCGCAGCAGATATGATATATTATTATCCCCTTGGGGAGAGGGAAAAAAGCTTTTTGTGTACCGGCCAAGCAACCCCCCCTGGAAGCTTGTCCAAGTCAAGAATAAATTTGAGCCGCTAATGTTGCCTGACTCGAGAAGCGTGGAATATTTACTGGGAAGTATCCAATCAATCAGACAGGAGAGGAAGTGCGAAAAGCAACATCGGCACACGTTAAAAATCACATGAGGGGCGGATCCACAACAAAATACGGAGTACGGGATATCGACAAGAGATCGCCTTCCCGGGCGTTCTGACCAGCCCAAGTATCTCCACAGAAAATACTCTGTAGAGGCGGTTTTGTCATGCCCTTCCCCGCGATCCTTTGGTCAAAACCCCTTTGGACAAAAAATTTTGAGGTGAACAAGAGGTGGAGATCCTAAGTACTCCGGAGAGAAACGGCTAAAACGGATGTTGAAAGGATTACGGAGTATGTACAGCGTACATATCTACTGAGTACATTGTAGTCGTAGGCACAGGCCGAATATGTATTTTTACTGATAGTTAGTACTTCCAAGGTTGAATATTATTTCAGGAAATAACTCGTGCCCATAGAACATAACTTGAAATGTATCCGCATGAAGAAATACCATTTCCATAACCACCAATATCATATCTTCCATATTTATATAAAACAGCGCGAACATACTCGGAACAATGTTTAGTTACGAGAGATTTAAGGCATGTTGACGTAATTGAGCAGCGTTTCCGTCGAATGGACGTTGCCAGTTTTTGTAGGAATTTATACTTTGTTGACGAGAGTTAATTTAAAGAAGGTGTTGAACCGGACCTTCATAGGCTATGGGCCCCGGCAGCACTCGGTTATTGTCAGTACCCGTCATCAGGAATACCATAACCGTACGCTTGACCAAATCTGGCATTTGGAACCTTTGGAAGCTTGGAACCGAGTTACCAAGGCCAGGATCAGCTACTATAGAAGAGATACCAGCTATCTTGGTACAGTACCTCCAGCCTAGTGTCATTTTGTCTTTGAAGCTTGGTACCTCTGCCAGACAGACTCCAAGGGGGGGTTGGATCTTCATCATGATGGCATCCCGGAGCTAAACCCAGCCTTGGCTTTTTGCCAAGCCAAGATCATCATTGGCGCCCAAAAACGAACAAAAAAGCAACGTCTTGCAACAGTGATAGCGCGGATAGGGGGGTGTTGCCATGCTCCACTTGTTGTCAAGAGCGGAGTATGCGCATTCCCCATATCCAATCGCTCAGCATTACTCCGTACTGCTTGCTCTGCCACAGTACTGTGCTGGCAGTACCTCGGAATGCGGAGCTAGATCGAACTTGGGTCTGCCATCCTTTCCTTCCTCAATTGCGTATGGAGGTTTAATCTCCCGAAACACAGAGAGTTTTTTTTTTAAAGAAGTGGTAGCTTTGAACTTTATCATTGAAACCCTGCATTGACACTGGCAGTTGAACTATGTTTGTATGCAGAGCATACCTTTGTGGAAGCCGTAGCCTCTTCCGCACCACTTCCCTTAACTCTACACTCCCCCAGACGGTCTCCACAGGATAAGCTGGTGCGGAGGCCAAGACAGAGGCACTTCTCCGTACAGGGTTCAGACAGGGCCCTAGTAAGTAAGAAAAACGGCGTTTGAAGTTTCGTCTCAATTTATGAACCGCCAGTTGCTCCAGCTCTAAAATTTGCTTTGGGCTGGTACGGAGTACAGTAATTACATCCACGCCCACATCTCTGCATAGCCAGATCTCATCCCCTAGATTAGATACTGTACAGTACTGTACTCGAACAATAGCTCTCCCTGCCTTGCTTACATACACACCCTCCGCAGGGTTGCTTGTGGTTGCACGGGGATTCTGTTCCAAGTGTACGGAGTAACCATATATTTATTCTACCCGTACCCCTCAGTTCCACCTTTTCTTTTCCTCCATCCTCTTTGTTCACGGTATCAATTTCCACAGACGCGTTTCTGTGACTTGATTTTAATCACCCCTTTACCCACCGTCTACTCGCGTCACCCTGCTAGCACTCTTATCTCGACGGGCGTTTCTACCGCTGGAGTCTGGTCTTCGATCAGCCGTGGCCGAAAATGGCAGACAACAAGCCGGACGAAGTCTCTGAGACAGTGTCCGGAGCCCCTGTTCCAAAACAACCAGCAGAGGAAGTCGAGAAGTTGGGCGAAAGGTGTGTGCAAGATTTTATTAAAACGACAACAATTTCCGCCGCATACTTTACTCCACACCCTGGCGCGCGTGGAATCAAAAACAAAGACACATAACAAAGAGAATGGATGCGCTAACTATGTACCACATCTTGTGGCATTAGCTCTGATCAGAGCTCTGATAATGCCGAAAGGGGCGATCGGGAGAGGATCAATCTAAATGCCAACTTATCTGCAAAGTATAAATCAACCTCCTCCCTCGTTCGACATTGGGAGGTGAACGGTAGCTGACCGTGTCGCTTGTCACGTGTTGTAGAATCAAGAACCCTTTGGCGGATATCCCAAAGGCTACCTTGCTGAGAGACGTTAAGGAATTCGCGCAGAGATTCGGCTTGGAGCACGTTGGCCCAGTTCTTCAGAGGGGCGCTTTAGTTGCAAAAGACCCAGCCAATTTCGAAAATGTTGAGGGTATCACCGAGGATGAAGTTGAGGCCATCCGTAACGAGGTGCTTCATAAATGGCGCCAACCTAAACCGCTCCTCTTCACCATCATTTTGTGTTCGATCGGTGCGGCCGTCCAGTAAGTTTGGGTTTGGTCATCCCATCCCCACTTCATGTTTGATTCTAACTTATGTATATAGGGGATGGGATCAGACTGGCTCCAATGGTGCCAACCTGTCATTCCCGGAAGCCTTCAATCTCCCTGAAAAAGATCACCCTGATGCCGAAAGGAACCAGTGGATTGTTGGTCTAGTTAACGCGTATGTCTGCGGTATAAGTTTTTGAGCTCTCCAGTATTGAATTGAACTAATGGTCTTACAGTGGGCCTTACATCGGATCGGCTTTCCTGTAAGTCCTGGAATTCTTATTTCCCACAAATACCCCTATTGTGTTTCCCACTCCTTACGCTGAATTATACAGTGGTTGCTGGTGCTCTGACCCTCTCAACTACTACTTGGGTCGTCGTGGGGCTATTTTTATCTCGGCTATCTTCTGTGTGCTCACGCCTATCGGTTCTGCTGTGTCTCAAAGCTGGCCCCAACTACTGGTCACACGCCTGCTCATGGGAATTGGAATGGGTGCCAAAGCTTCCACAGTACCTATTTTCTGCGCCGAAAACACTCCCGCTTCTGTTCGTGGTGGTCTTGTTATGTGCTGGCAGCTGTAAGACGGCACCTCACGCATTTTTTTTTACACCCCGCCTCCCACAGCTGCTTTCCTCTTCTCGCCGAAGGTGCAAATGCCGAACTAACACTTTTAATATAGTTGGACCGCCTTCGGTATCTTGCTAGGATTCAGTGCCAACCTTGCTGTAAAGGACACTGGTAATGTCTCCTGGAGACTTCAATTGGGTTCTGCATTCATACCCGCTGTCCCTCTTGCCATTGGAGTGTTTTACTGCCCCGAGTCTCCACGTTGGTATATCAAGAAAGGCAGAGTCGACAGGGCGTACCAGTCCCTCCTTGTCTTGCGGAATCACCCAATCCAGGCTACTCGGGACTTGTATTACATGTACTCGCAGATTCAAATTGAAGAACAGATCGCTGGAAAGAGCAATTATGTTACTCGATTTTTCCAATTGTTCACCGTACCCCGTGTCCGCCGGGCCACCCTCGCATCGTTCGTGGTCATGATTGCGCAGCAAATGTGCGGCATAAACACCATGGCGTTCTATTCATCGACAATTTTCAGTGGAGCAAACGCCAGTGATACTGAGTCGTTGTTTGCATCGTGGGGCTTCGGTTTGATTAACTTCGTGTTCGCATTCCCTGCAGTCTGGACCATTGACACGTACGGACGGCGTGCGCTTTTGCTCTTCACATTTCCCCAGATGGCTTGGACTATGCTTGCTGGTGGCCTTGCATTCTACATTCCGGAGGACAGCAAGGCTCATCTTGGTGTTATCGCTTTCTTCATCTACTTATTTGCGGCATTTTACTCTCCTGGAGAAGGCCCTGTGCCCTTTACCTATTCTGCGGAGGTTTTCCCCCTATCTCACCGAGGTATGCTTTTCGCTATCAAATCTCCAACCAGCACATTTAAAAAGTATGATCTTTATATTTATTTTGGGTGATACTAATTCTTAATTGAACAGAGGTTGGTATGGCGTGGGCGGTTGCGACGTGTCTATTCTGGGCCGCTGTCTTATCAATCACCTTCCCTCGACAATTCCGTGCCTTGACCCCAACAGGTGCCCTTGGTTTCTATGCGTAAGCAGCCCACCACACCCCTTCAGCCTCCCAAATGAAGTTACATGTTTTTGCTTTCTCCGCGTTTAGTTAAGACTTGTCTAACAAAAAACATCTGAAATTTCAGTGGCCTCAACATCCTCGCTCTCATCATGATCTTCCTTTGGGTCCCTGAAACGAAACAACGCACCTTAGAAGAATTGGATTACATCTTCGCCGTACCCACTCGCAAACACATGAGCTATCAGACGTTCACCGCACTGCCCTACTGGGTTAAACGCTACATCTTCCGTATGAAAGTCGAGCTGGAACCGCTGTACCACTTTGAGAAGATCGCGGAGGATGAGAACTATAAAAAGGAGCTTCGCAGGCAGAGCGAGGTCGCCACGCAGTCCCGAAATGCGAGCGTCTCGAAGTAAAAAGATATAAATAGTATAATAAATCACAGATGGAAGCTGGAGCGGGGGAATATATATAACTCCCACTCCCTTTCAGTGCCCTCTCTCGCTGGTCATTCGAATGACTCGAGAATGAGAGGGGATGTTTTCTTTTGTCAATTGGACAATTTTTTTCACATATTTTTCAATTGAGATCCGTATCTTTAACCGGCAGCAAACCAATCAGCCTGCTAATTTTATTGGATCCCTCCTATATTTGATGATTTGTTTTCTCCTCCGTCTATATGTATGAGGTGGGCCTGGGTAACAGCGCCGGTCCATATTATGTCACTGCCACATAGTTGCTTGGATCTACTCGCGGACCGCAACGATTGTCTACTTTCGTTCTTTTTTTTTGCAAAATACGGCGAGGGCAGCGACCCGGAGACAGATAAAGAGGAATTAAATAAGAAAATACTGGCCTTCGGAAGGAAAACAAACATGAGGGCTGGGGGGGGGGGGGGGGGGTTTCGATGATTGATTTCTTCAAGTTCGTCTTGGGTTTCATCTTCTCGTTTTATTTCATCTTCGTCGCTCCAGGCTAACTACTTCTGCTGCAAAGAAGAAATGAGGGCTCTTTTACCCTGCGCCCTTGCACATACTACATACGCGTATCTTTGCTATTTTCCCCTTTTTTATTTCCCCGCGTTCCCAACCTCCCCCTCTCTTGTCTTTTATCTCTCGTGATTTGATCCATGGATTCTGGACATGCGGCTTCTATGTTGAAATCAACACACCTCTTTGAACACTCTTTGCCCGATGTTTATTTTGCTTTCTTTTTCTTTCTGGATCTTCCTATAGATCTTTCTACTAATGGACAATTGGGTTTTTGTTGCTTCTTCCAATGTAACTAACCCATACCCCCGCCCTTTTTTTATTTTTTTATTTTTTTGTAATTGATAATAGTAGTACGTACGAATGTGTGTTGTCACCTATGGCCCCTGTTTTTCCCGCGGTTAATTTTGCTTGGAGCTCATGGTAGATCAGGATAGCCAGAAAGGCCCACTTAATTGATTATCGCATGTTCATTTTCCTCTTTTTCCAGTTAATGTTAAATATATGCATGTACGGAGTACATTACCTGAAGTTGAAGCTTCAAATGGATCGAGAGGTACAAAATACTACTACTGAGGAGCGGGACCGTTTTGGAAAACAAGCTTTGCCAAGAATATTTGCATGGTAAAAACCGCCAACAACTTCTGGTGGGAGGTCCTTTTATTTAACTTCCATCATCTCCACTTACCCAACGGTCAAAAGAGCTTGGTTTTCCTGCGATATTTACCACCACCCCTTTTATTAGCCTAGCTCCCTCCATTCTCAATGGTGCTTCAACCGTTACTCACAGGGCCACCCTCACGGAGACACAAGGAGAAACCCTGAGTTCATCGGTTATTCCAGTTACAAGAAGAGGAATGGGCAAATGGGCATGCTGCGACAAGAAAGCCATCAGAAGGGCGCTTCTTGATCTTGTTGATTTTATCAGAAGTACTAGATTTTGGCAATCTCTCCTACAACTTTTTCAGGCCCCTTCAAACATGATTAACCTCGCCTGTTTCTTCTACCCCTAGCTTCAAGATACTATAAAAGAGAAATCTACTGACATTAGTTGTTCTAGGTGCAAAACATGGAAACTGGCATCAACAAAAAAGCTAGTTGAAGATATTTATTAGGCCCTACTATGGTACAGCGGCCTGACATGGTTGAAAAAGTCTTCAGGGTCACCTTGGCCATGTTATGAACCCACCACAGCCTTTTATCATTCAGAAATCCTTGAAGGATATGTTAAATATGGAGAGGGTGGCTCCGCATATGACGAATATCAAAGGCTGTTATGGACGTCTACAGAAATGAGAGCCAGTCAATGATGTGGAGGAGACATTGCCGAAATGGAAAGCAGAACATAGGAGACGGAGCACACTGGTGGGAACTTGTACGTATTTATTTATTTAATTTTTTTTCTTTTTCTCAATAGATTATTTTTGGAACCTTCAACAATTTGGGGCCATTTGGAAATCCTCAGGTAGTTCACGACCGCAGAGTGTAGGTTAAGTGCTGCTGAGCCTATTGTCTGTAAAACGCAGTGACGGCCGCTCAGAACCGGCGTTAAAAGGTTAGGAAAACAGTGTTTCTTTGCGCCGTGGACTTTATTAGCTGCCAAGCTAAATCGACGTAGTTTCCGCTATGATGCTTCTGTGAGGGTATATAACATGTCTTAATATACTGGCGCAACTACGATGCGCCAGATCAACGCTTAAAACTGAACGACTGAGTCAGAACCTGTGTGGCTGTTAACCACTCAGAGCCAAAAAAGCCAAAAAGGATGTTCTTAATGACTTAAGGGTCTCAAGTTTGATACTCAGCGACGTTGATGGCTCAATAGATCCCCGCTGGTTATTATTTTGTGTCTTTAAATCCTGGACTTTATATCTCGTCCTGCTGAGTCATGTATTAAATATTCTGGCGATGTCATGAATGTTTTCGCTGCGATAATGATATCATATTTTCCTTGAATTGAGGGTTTACGGAGTACATAATGTAGAATAAACACAGCTTGTTTGCAGGCGCGGCTTCGGGAGCGGGACCCAACAGCTCACGTGAGTCGGGGGCTCTCGACTGCTGACTAACGGATAAACTGACTCCACCCCGACCTCCGCCTCCTGCCCGTTTTCGCTGTACTTCTATCTATTGAGAAATATATCTCGATTCATTGGCGTCGCCATTTCTCTTCTGCCCTCGCAGAAAGCGCCCTATACTGTCTCGCCGGGCTTGAAGGAGGGGCATGCGGTATAACTCATCTCTTTGAGCTAAACGGTGTGAGTTGTGCTTTGTTGTGTGGGTGTTCCCCTGCCATGCTATTAACTCCAAGACGACGTTGTTTACTAAAATCTCCCCCTAAGATAAATCATAATAGGCTATATTTATCACCGTGTGCCACCGAGCTCTAGGTCATCCCAATATATTATCGGAGCCAACCGACTTGTTTTTTTGGCGGGGGGAAACCTAGACAGCTCCCTGTGCTCGCCCAGGAGCTTGTGTCAACAAGTTTTCTATATTTGATACCCGCTCTTCTATATCTCAAATGGCTTTCCAACTGCGCTGCTAGTATTTCAACATTGCCTCTTAAAACAAGTTTCTCGTAGGCTTGGAGATATCTACCCTATCCACCCTTAATCGAAACCATACCCGGATTGGACGTCTCGACCTCTCCTTCCGAATTCCATATCTCACAGATATCAATTCTCTTTTCCACCGCCACCACCGCTACTTCTACTCCCTCGTACTCCTTGAAAACCACACATGCGTACATATACCGACATACACATATAAATATATCCCACCCATAGCTCCAAAGCCGTACCATGCCGTGCTTTAAGGGCCTCGCGGTTAGCATCCACACGCCCAACGGGCCCCTGCCAGAGTATTCCGTCCAACGGCAATCCCGCGCCTCTCGAATCGCTTGCTACATTCCCGTCCCGCCTCCGAAAGTTCCAGACCCAGCGACAGGTAAATCCGAACAATCCACCTTCGCCATTTCCATCACCCTACTCACCCCAGGCCAGAATGTGCCATACTCTACGCCGAAACCCACACCTGAAAACCCGCACCCGAAAGCGAAAGTTGTGGGCATTTCTGCCAAGAGCACGAACACTATCGGGCCATATCAGCCACTGACCACTTCTCCGAACGAGACTGTTGCGGCATATATATACTTTGACGGCCGGCAGAAGGAGGAGGTTGCGACGTTGTTGCGGCGCGGGGAGGAGACGTGGGTTAACTCGAGATGGGTTTCCATTCCGGAATCGCAAGGGGGTGGGCTTGCGGAGCGGGAGTTTTTGTTCCGGGAGGTTGGGTTAGAGAGGTGGTTGAATGGGCTGGATTTGGAGGGAAAAGGGAAGGATACCGTGGCGAAGATTGAGCGAAGGAAACAGAAGATGGAGCGGAGGCGTAGGAAGCGGGAGTTGAATCAACAACTACAAGGGAAAATGGGCCAAGACGGGAGTGATGCGGCAATGATGATGATGGAGACGGATGAGAGGAAAACTAGATCTGGACAGAGTGTGTTGCGCTATGGGGATGATGCCAAGTCGCCTGTTGAGAATTTGTCCGACGTTGAATATTCGGCTGAGTCTGAGGAAGATGATGACCCCATACCAGAAACCGCGGGACAGATTAAAGTGGCCCTCTTCAGGGTTTTGGCGTCTGGGGAAATCAAACGCGGTGAATATTCACCCCAGTTCGATGCGCAGGATGATGATGAAGATAATCAGGGGCAAGGGCCGAATGGCAAAGGGGATGATGACCGGGATGTCGACCATACCACCAGTTTTGCGAAGCCGAAAACGTTAGATCCCAAGTCTATCAGCACCCAGACTGTTACTGGGATTGATGGGCCAGACAGGCCATATGCGATATTTACGTTTATGTATCGAGGAGAGCGTAAGTTTTTAGGAAGCCTTTTTTTTTGTTTATTTTTGTTATTTTTATTATTATATGTTTGAAGAATTCTCTGTGTTTAACATGACATTTCCTTTTGCAGGCCAATTGCAGAGAATGGGCATTCTCGATACCAAATCGCGGGATAAGGATAACAAAGCTTCGGTTACAAGACGTATATCTCTACAACCCGACCTTGCGAGCCTCGCGCCCCTAAACCGCGGGGGCACCGCTGGTTTCGTGAAGTTTAGAGACAATAATAATAATGAAAGTGGGCTAGGGAAGTCGAGAAAGAAGCCTAGGCGCGGTAGTGGAAGTGACATGGATGACAGTGATTATGACGACGATGACAATGGATCGGCTTCTATACTGCACAAGGCTGAAGAGGAGGAGGATAAGGATGTCATTTCTTCGCTTCTTTCGCCGGATGATATTCGGCAGCAGGGTGAACTTGCGGAGGGAGTGAGACAAATAAAGGTGAGCTCTCTCACACTCTTTTTTTAAATACTCTTTATTTTTTTTTATACCGCGTATTTACCATCCAAATACCCACCATCAGTTAAAACGACAACACTCCGCCGAACCCATTACACAGAGCGGCAACGTGACTTCGAAAACTTCCAAATCAAACACGCCAGCATCAGTATCGACCCCACCTGCCGCGACTACAACTACCACTACAGCAACAACATCAGCCAACGCTACAACAGCAACAGGCGCCACCACCCCTCCGCATCATGGGATCGCCGGCGGCTCTTCGTCTTTAGAACCACCAGAACCCCACATGAACACCAATAGTCACAGTAGTTCAGTGCTGGAAACCGAACCAGCGTTCATCGGTAGCCCCATGAAGAAGCAACGGGCTAGTGTGTTGGGAGCGGACGATGATGTTTTTAACATGAAGCGGTTGGCCGGGTCTGGATTGGCCACCAATATCCAGGAAATCATGGGGTCCGCTCCAGCTCCGGGTTCCCTTTCTAGCGGGAGTGGTGGAGGAGGTGATATCAGCGTCGGTGCTACTGCCAGTGCTGGTACTGGACTGGGATCCGGTATGATACCCAGAAGCAATCTGAATATTGAGCAGAAGCCGCCGCAAGTTGGACACATCGATCTGGACGAGGATTTGTAAAAGGAGCCGGAGGTTGACCATTCATGTTTTGGTTTTGAACTTGGTGGAAATATTTTTATTTTTCATTTTTGTTGTATCGCGTTTCACCTTTTGTGCAGGCTCTATGTTCCTCTCTTTTCTCATTTATTTTTTTATTTTACTATTTTCCTTCCCCGTCTTCGGTTTTCTTTTCGTGGAATTCGAGGATTGGTTCAAAAATCTCGGAAAATTGAGTGAGTGGCTGACAGATATGATATCTCTTTAATTCGATCGTTGATTACCAGGAGTTGGGTAGAACCAAATGCTACATTTTCCCTGAGAATTTTGCTGAGAGCTTATCTCTCGCAGATATTTAATTATTTGTTTGAGAATCATAGGCTAAGCCTCATTCCTATTTTATTTCCTGGGCTAGAACTGGAACGGACTGTGCTACACGCGTCGTGTGCTGTTGTATGGATGGTAAAAAGTTTCCAGCGCCGCCGGGTACCCCTGGTTGGGAATGTCCCTTGAAGTCCTGGGATCCTCCAAGCTCCAATTAGAAAAGTTCTAGAAACGCTAATTCAAGTTTGGCTTCGCTGTCTTGCTCTTGGCCATAAACCGAGGAACTCTCCGTGCTGTAGGGAGTACGGAGTAGCCGAGTCTGAAGTTTTATCCCCATCCAGGTGAATGTCAACAACCTTAAACAACCTCAAGCAATACCTCTTGCTATTCCAAAGTGTTAAAACTAACAATGGAAAAGGAATGTCTAGAATCGCTCCCGTTCAATCCCCCACGCAGAACCCACCAGAAATTCGAATTATTAGTATCGTCATCCGCTAGCAAGCATTGTTGCAGCAAATAAACACTCTGGTGTTTCTGGGCAGGCGCTGAATAAATTAGTAATTATTGATGAACTGCACTAACTTAGACTGCCCATCACGCCTGATGGTTTGGTTTCACATGCCGTCCGCTCATGCCCACCCTGGCATCAGCCTGACTGTGCTTAACTACTCCGTACAGAGTACTGTCGATCTTTAATATAATTGCCGTCCAGTTCCCACCCCGGGATCGTCCCGATCATGGATCGGTGCCGTCTCACGGCCCCAACGTTGGTGAGCCGCACTCTTATATGTATTTAAGAGTATGCAGCTCCTACTTACTGCTCTGGCGACTTCGTTCAGAGCTTCTCTTGTTTTCGTTGTTTCCGTCACCTCCTGAATAAACAGGAAAGGAAAGAGACAAGAGTGTCGCTACTCTTCTTTAGCTGGCTGCTCCTTTTCACAATGAGAAGCCCTCCTCTAGAGGTGATGGCCACCTGGCCCAAACCAAACTATGTGAACCCTGAGTATCAGGGTCCACTCATGCCAGTTGTTGGCATTCTATTTGTGTGCCTCTCTACCATTGTCCTTGCGTTGCGACTATGGGTTCGAGTACATATGAAAAAGTCTGCTGGGTTGGACGATTGGCTCATGCTTGCAACTATGGTGTGTCCAGCATTGCCTTTGCTATCTCTTTTCCCTTCTCCCCCTTCCCAGCCTTTTTAAGTTTTATTTTTATATTTTATTTTGAAGAATTGGGTCAGCTGCTGACGCGGTTTCCCCGGAGAAGCCTTTTATCATCGCTATCACAGTCTCGACAATATTAGGCACACGCTTCGGATGGGGTAAGGATCATACATTTCAAATTTTGTTGTATGGTACTGGCGCTCGCGATCTGGCCTAACAATCAATGCAGGCGTCCATATATGGGATAATAAGCCAGAGTGGTCAGAGGCTTCTCGACTGGTAATTGCTGTTTATTTTCTTTCATTCCAACTCAGTGCTTGAAAAGCAAAAAAACAAATCGATCTCATCTCATATGCCTACTTACCAAGGCTAACGCGCCCCGTTCGAGAGGACAAAATAGACGAGCTGGTTGAGCCAATTGTTCTTCATTATCATCATGACATTGGTGAAGCTTTCTATTCTTGCGTCATACGTTAGGATTTCGGCAGGGAAGAAAAACAAGTTCAACCGGCTATCCTGGGCTGTGTTAGCTCTCACGGTTGCTTGGGGCGTTAGTACGTGTCTTGGACATTCGGGAATTCTGAAAAGAAATGCTCAGCAGCTGACGAAACATGAAGCGTTTTTCATTGCAGTGTTCACAGTCTGTAGGTAAGACATAGGCCTCATGTACTACTACCGCTCACGGTTACCCTATTCTGACTGTTGCAGGCCATTGAAAAACTACTGGGAGAACATGTACGATAAGACATGCGTTGATGAATCTTCCCGTATACTTGGCGCTACGATTTCGAATATCATCACGGACCTCATCGTGCTGATTCTTCCTATACCAACCTTCTGGAAACTGAAGCTCCCCATTCGCGAAAGACTCGTGTTAATTAGCATGATGAGTTTGGGTCTAATGTATGATTCATAATATTTTATATTCATTTTTCTTTCATCAGCATTGAGCTGGCCGTTTGACAACCCCCATATATTTTGTACTAGCTAATGGGTGCCGATTCTCTATTCTAGCGCCGTTGCTGCTTCCGTAGTCCGGTGTTGGTATATGTATGTGACCACTGATCTTACCTACGATGTCACTTGTAAGCTCCCTCTCCTTACCGTTATGGCGATCACAATCTGTTCGCACCCACGGGATATTGACTAACCTGGGTCACTCTAATTCCCCTGTTCAGGGCATGGGTATACAATTTGGGTATGGAATGCAGTGGAAGTTAATCTGGCTGTTATATGCGCTTCCATCCCGACACTTAGACCCTTTGCGAGGAAGTATATCCCGAGATTGGGTATTAAATCGACGTCCCCTGCTCGATCTGGGCCACAATCGGACTCTCAGGAACACAGCGGGATCTATAAAACTCACACGATCCATAAGAGGGTAGAACATAGCGTCTCGACGGAACAGTTGAACAGTGAACACGGCGCGTATCCAATGATGCCAGTGAAATCGTACCACAAGCGGTGAAGTAAAAAGGGCTGATTTAGTATATAGAATATGTGTCTTTGGGATGGTCAGGTGCTAAATATAACATGGGATGGAAAATTGATTGGTGTTAAATGGATAAAAAACGAAATGATTTCCCTCCTGTTTATGTATATAAATATCTGTGGTGCAAATGTCTTCCAAAACCCAGCTAAATAAATATTTATGTAGAACCGCGGTATCGATCAGACGCCGCTTCGACTGCAGCCACCAAACCTACCCAGGTCAACTTCGCACAAAAAGCCTGGAGCCCAAACTCTTTTAGAGCCCGTCAATAAATAGCAGATTTGCAACCATGACGCTCTCTCCCTCCACCCAGCCTCTTGTCTGGATTGACTGTGAGGTTCGAGCCCCAGATTGGTCCTCCATCTCGTAATTGCTAGCCAGCTTTCAAATCCACCAATACTATAACCCTCGAAAACTAACACCCTTTTCTCTTCTTGGGATAATAAGATGACAGGCCTCGACCCTCGCACGGACAAAATCCTCCAGATATGCTGCTTCATCACCGACTCGGACCTTAATATCCTCGAGCCCAACGGCTTCGAAGCGATAATCCACCACCCTAAATCTGTCCTTGATAGCATGAATGACTGGTGCATCAAGACGCACGGCCAATCAGGGTTGTCAGCTGCTGTTTCTGCATCGACGACAACCCCAAAGGCTGCCGCAGAGGGCCTCCTCGCATATATCAAAAATTACGTGCCACAGAAACGGACGGGATTGCTTGCGGGGAATAGTGTCCATGCCGACAAGGCGTTCTTGGCCTACGAGCCATATGCAGAAGTCCTCCAGTGGCTGCACTATCGGTTGCTCGACGTGAGTAGCTTTAAAGAGGCCGTTAGGCGGTGGGGGGATGAGGAGATATTGAGGGATGTGCCGAAGAAAGGGTTTCTGCATTTGGCCAGGGAGGACATTCTGGAAAGTATTGAGGAGATGAGATACTATCGACGGGTATTATTTGGGAAGAAGAGCTGAGGGAAATGTATATTCACTCTCCGGTGGTTAAAGGCGCGAATGGAGAATGCGATGTCACTAATACGTATTTACGAATTTACGCTACGAAGCTCTATCAGCGCAATTTTGTTGCCATTGCATTGGTATCTGCAATTGCAACCTTTTCGTCTCTCCGTCATTTGGCAGATGAAGGCACAGTTTGCGCTCAGGTAGCGGTCAATCCAATTTAGATTATTATGGATATTAATGTGCTGTTGATTAGAGTATAAATCGTATTTCCGTATTTCCAGAACTGCAATTGAACTCATGTGGTAATTTGGAGAGTTATTAATATATCCAACAGCAACGCGTGGTGCTGGTGGGTATATTTAAATGATAATTTTGTTGGGTTGACACCAAACCAGGCTGTTTGACAATGACGCAGTTGCTGCCCCTCACCGGAAAAGTTCTAAACATTTACATCCCCCAACGCTAACCAGTTCTCAACAACCTTTTAAAACCCTGTTCGATCCAAAGAGTGATGATTTATGATATATGCTGTTGTTTGCTTGTTAACGAATAGTTAACTACTTACCTCTTTCATAAAAATCCTTACAGTTGAGAGCGGGTCTAAAGGCCTACCTTCCGGGCACCTATAACACCCAGCGCGTCGACCCAGCTTTCGCAGCCATTGTGCAGCGAAATTAATCAATATGAGCGTTAAAACTGTGCCAATTACACCATTCCAAGACCAGAAGGCCGGAACGTGAGTATATATCTCCTACAAGGGCGAATACCTGCAGTCTACGATCTACTAACAATACAATATCTAGGTCTGGCCTTCGAAAAAAAGTCACGGTCTTCCAGCAGCCAAATTACTCGGAAGCCTTTATCACAAGCATCCTCCTCTCTATTCCAGAAGGTGTCGAAGGCTCGTTTTTGGTCATTGGCGGCGATGGGAGGTATTACAATCCAGAAGTCGTACAATTGATTGCCAAAATTGGAGCTGCGTACGGCGTCAAAAAGTTGTTGGTGGGCCACAATGGCATCCTGAGCACACCTGCTGCGAGCCATGTTATCAGAAAGCGAAATGCCACGGGAGGAATCTTGCTTACTGCGAGCCATAACCCAGGCGGTACGTATGATATTGATATCATTATTTCCCTAGAGGTCCTGAATACGATGCCCATTACTATGACAAAATGGCTCATAGATCTGATTTTGTTCTGTCAATAGGACCAAATGCGGATTTCGGTATCAAATACAATCTCTCCAACGGAGCTCCCGCCCCTGAGTCAGTGACAAACAAGATATATGAAACTTCCAAGAACCTGACATCATACAAAATCGCTGAAATACCGGACATCGATCTTGCACATATCGGCACTACGACATACGGATCCCTGGAGGTGGAAATTATCCATTCCACCACCGACTACGTTAATATGCTTAAGGAGATCTTTGACTTTGATCTTATCAGGGACCTATTAAAGACACACCCAAATTTCAAAGTCCTATTCGATGCATTGCATGGCGTTACTGGGCCCTATGGGAAAGCTATTTTCCTAGATGAATTAGGGCTGCCACCCTCCAGTGTGCAGAACTGTATTCCCTCTCCAGATTTTGGTGGCGGACACCCCGACCCAAACCTGACATACGCACATTCCCTGGTCGAAGCCGTCGACAAAAACGGCATTCAATTCGGTGCAGCCAGTGATGGAGACGGAGACCGCAACATGATATACGGCGCAAAAACTTTCGTCTCACCGGGAGATAGCTTGGCTATCATTGCGCACCATGCCAAATTGATTCCGTATTTCAAAAACCAAGGTGTATACGGTCTAGCTCGCTCAATGCCAACTTCAGGAGCCGTCGATCTAGTTGCCAAAGCGCAAGACCTGCAATGCTACGAAGTGCCCACGGGTTGGAAGTTCTTTTGTGCACTGTTCGATACCAAGAAAATGTCAATCTGCGGGGAAGAGAGTTTTGGAACAGGCAGCAACCATATCCGCGAAAAGGACGGGCTCTGGGCGGTCATCGCGTGGCTCAATATAATCGCCGGTGTCGCCAAAGCCAATCCTGACAAACCCGTGAGCATCGCCGCAATCCAGCGTGATTTCTGGAAAGAATACGGTCGCACCTTCTTTACGCGCTACGACTACGAAAACGTCGATTCCGCTGGAGCCAGCAAGGTTATAGCCAATCTCACAGAGCTTATTACCACTAAAAAGGCAACCTTCGTTGGCTCGAATGTCTCAGGTCGCAAGGTCCTCGAGGCAGACGATTTCTCCTACACCGATCTGGATGGCAGCGTGAGTAAGAATCAAGGCATTTACGTCAAGTTCGACGATGGGAGCCGTATCGTTGTGCGTCTATCGGGGACAGGTAGCAGCGGAGCGACCATTAGATTGTATGTTGAGCGCCATGAGTTGGATGAAAAGGAGTTTGGGAAGGATGCGCAGGAGTATTTGAAAGAGAATATTGGACTGGCAGTGCAGTTGTTGAAGCTGAAGGAGTTTATTGGACGAGTCGAGCCGGATGTTAAGACTTGAAAGGGAAAAAGAAGGGACGGCGGTTTGTTTTATTATTCCTCTTATTTTGTAGCAGGCAATCCCTTTTTATTTCTTCCCAACAACAGACGAAGGGTGAGAAAATAATTGAGCAAGGTTAGCATTTGCGAGTCAATGTAGCCTTTCTAAATTATCGCATCACACCTCCCTTGTTTATAGTTAAATATTTTTCCATTCATTCTACCCATATCTTGATATTCTCCCTGTTTAAATAGCCCGGCAAGTTACAGTGTGCATAAGGTAGCAGAAGAGATGAAGGAAATAAATGGAAATGAAAAATGCGATTATTAGCTAGTCGCATCACCCCAATGAGCAAACAATAGGAACTCGTCACTGTCATAAGCTATCGCGCATGCTATGTCGATGGCAAAATATTCAATAATCCATAGAATAAAAAACCAGAAGACTCATAAAATTCAACAACAACTCATTGAAGCTTCATCAGCAGCAAAAAGCCCTTTCCACACACCCATCTACACCATTCCCATCTCCTTCTCTTTCCCCTCCCACCACTCCCCCCACCCCACAACTTTCCCCCCTCTCCTCGCCTCTTCCGCCGCAAACACAGTCGCATGGCTTTTCAGCGCCTCTTCAAACGTACACGCAACCAACTCCTTCTGCGCCCTCCAAACCTCCCACCCCAAATTATCCACAGCCTCCACAGCCTTCACAAACGCCCTGGTAAGCCCATAATCCCCCCCACCATGCGCCTCCTTCTCCTCCAGAGGCACCTCGGGAACTTTGACCACGGTCGTCTCCCCGCTGCCAAAATCATAGCTGGATATTGTGCTGCTGTCATAGGTCAACTCGCCCAGGGTGCCGTAAACACGTCCACGCCGCTCGCACTCTAACTCTGTCGGCGCGATCATGTGGAGAGTGGCAGTCTTGGCACCACGCCCGCGCAGGCGTGCGTGCATATCCATGTTGCCAGCGGCGGCCTCTGGCAGCGGATCATCGACCCAGGAGATGGTGACTACCTGGTCCTCGAGGACATTATTATCAGCCTCGTACACACAGCGGCCGAACCAGGGGCGTGCGGCGATGGTAGCAGCCGGTGTCGTGGCCTTATCGTAGTCTTCTGCAAGGGTTTTGAGGAGTAGCGACTCAGCTGCCGCCATTCCGGACGTGTTGAACGTGTCTTCGATATCTGGACAGACGATTTTGAGCGGTAAGTTTGTCAATCCTTTGGAGAGGAAGCGGTCTTTATAGATCTTGAGGGCGCTGTAAATACAATCTTTCTCGGCGGGGCAGGAGAGGCAGTTTGTAGCGTTGCCGGCGGCCAAGGGTTTGCGTGATTGGCGGAATTGGGAGAGGGAACCCATTGATGTGATGGCTTGCGGGGCGTGGTGTGGCCCCGATGGTGGGTAGGAAAGGAGCCAGAGGATAAAGTCGATATCGTGCGAACATTTTGTGAGCAGGCTACCGTCACCGTTGGCGGTTTCACGGCGCCAATTACCACGTACGTAGCTGTGAGCAAAGTGATGCCAACCCACGGGCTCCGTGTGTTCCAACGACGTGATCTCGCCTATAACCCTATCCTCCAAAAGCAGCTTGCGCAGCAGCTTGTTATGCGGGGTATAGCGTAAGACATGACCTATAGAGAAGATTTTTGACTCGAGACATTTATTCCCCTTGAACGCTCGAGAAATGGCTAGGCAATCCTGCAGCGATGTCGCCAGGGGCTTTTCGCAGAGGATGTGCAGATTCAACGGCGCAACGGCGAGGAGGATCTCCATATGCGTCTCGTCCAAGGTGCAGATGAACACCCCATCCACACCCTTTGCTTGCTCCCCTTCCGCGTTCCGACTCCCTGCCTTTTCCCTCCGCGATTTTTCCCAGTGCAGCCATTCCTTCCAGTCCCCGAACTCCTGGCCTTCGCCAGCTGAACCGCTGCCCCAGATATAGCTCTTCCCGAACTCTTCGCGCTTAAAAGGGTCTAGCTCCGCCACTGCATGGATGACGCCGTTTGTTGCGTCAGTGACAGCGCGAGCGTAGACATGTCCTCGAGAGCCTGCGCCAATTACTAGGAATTTGGGTGATTTTGCTACGGGATGCTTGGAAGGGTTGGATGTAGCCATGGTGGGTGCTTGATGGATGGAGAATTGAATTCTAAACAGAAGAAGTAGAAGAAGAAGAAGAAGAAGAAAAGAAGAAATTAGATTAAATGACTACCTGGGCTGCAGGGCTTTCAGAAGGGTGCTACCCCCTATTGTTAGCGAATAAATAACTGGTTGCTAGTAGGAAAGAAGAGAGTTGAAAGAATTCGGTAACTCCTAAGATACTACTCAACCAGGTTAAGTGTCTTTATATACGTCTGTAGATGTGACTGTGCTCACGAACTATCCCACCATCACAAGCTTTGAACAAACAAATCACTCCCTGAATTTGCCGGGTATGTTTCAACCTGGATTTGAAAAGCGTCCACTCTGATTTGATGGACGAAGCGATCAAGAGCCACCTGGACTGGGGCTGAACTCCGCAGTACTGCGCAGGCAACACTATATTCGCACAGTGTCACCGCAGCTGTTGACACTGTAGCAACAAGCCAGGCGGATCGTCTAGACGGGATGTCACCCTGCGTAGGATAGTCGATGTGGAGTTAACAAGATGTCGTTGCCGAACCTTGAGGTTGGAGATGACTGATGCGGAGGTAAGCGCAACACCTGGCTGTCTGCATTTTGATTGGCAGAAATATAACAGCCAATGATATGCTGCTATTCCTCGTGATGTGATTACATAAATAGGCCTTCTATAAATAGTATCATAGCAACCTTCCTCAAGCGGACAAAGAAAAGAGAGCACAGTATTAAGCGCCGTCCATATTGACGCCCATCCAGAGACATCACAGGCGGCATTTGATACATACTACTGTTTGGAACAGCAACCATGCGGAAAGCATATTCTCCAAATTTTTAGCCTTGCAGCTTTATCCTAGCTCCCGGGCAATAATAAATGCAAAGTAGATCATAATAATAGGCTCCCGAGGGTACCGACCACCCTGGATGTCAATAGCTGTTGGCAAGCTTTATAATTTTTGTTGTTAGATTAGGTAGTGACAAGAACCCCCGTTTTTCCTTTCTGAATAAATGTGTGAAGGTTTAAGAAAAAAGAAGTAATAGCATCATAAAGCAAGAACAAATCTATTTCTGAGAATAAAAACCCACTCTCTATGTATCGGTACTATACAGGATCTAGGTAATGCGGCATGCCCAACCGTCTAAAACTTCTATAGAATAGGCAATGAGCAATAATGAAAAGGAATTATACAAAATAAAATAAAACATACCACCAATCCCTCAAATATTTGAATGAGAATGGTTGTTGATGAAAACAAGGCTCTAACAAAAGGCATGAAAAAATATCTTTGTACGAGGAAAATAAAAACAACAAAATAGAATTGAAAAGGAAAATTTAAAATAAATGATAAATATGGAAAACCTCTCGATGGCGCCTGGCACCAATATAACACCAATAAATAGTCCACAGAAATATGTACGCGTTACAGAAACGAAGAAACAATAAAATAATAAAAATAAAAAAACAAACCCACCACCCCTTTGGCCCAAAACGCCTCATTAAGTGTTAAAATCCCAAGCAAAAAAAAAAAGAAAGAAAAAAAAAAAAAAAAAAAAAAGAAAAGAAAAAGAAGAAAAGTCATCCCATAGGAGTAAACTGGAAGAAAGATAAATTAAAAAAAAACATCATATCATCCCGCAACCCAGCCACCCCACATTACTTCATTAGTTCATTATTAATTTGATTTTATCACTTATGCCACTTCTTCCCCTTCTTCACCACCTTCACACCCTGATTCTGCTGTTGTTGCTGTTGCTGATGTGCCTTCGCACGACTCCCCGCGCCACCGCCCTCGCGCCTATGCCACGGGTCCTGCGGCCACACCCACCCGCGCACCCGCTTCGCATCGCGTTTCTCTCCCGTCTGCGGCTCGGGGATCCATTTGTCTTTTCCCTCGGGGAGCACGTGTTGGCGGGTAAGTGTGCCCTGGCCGCCAACGTTGAGGTAGCCGCGAGGCTGGGTGGGGAGAGCTTCGGCTTTGGAAAGGAGGACGAGGTAGTAGAGGGCTAGGGTTGCAGTGAGGGGGGTTGTTGATGATGAAGATGATGCTGAAGATGCAGAGAGGGAGGCGGCGGAGCGCGAGGAAGATGAGGAGCGGGTGTGGGAGGGTGGGGAGGGGGATCGGGAGGGGGTTGGGGAGTAGTCTGATGATTGTGCAGAGGAGGATCGATGGGAGTGGGGGCGGGTCATTGGATAGTGCTGTTGCTGTTGTTGGTCTTGATGTTGGGGCGGAGAGTAAGATTCCGACGAAAGGTTTGTCGGGATTGGAGGGGCGACTTGCAGGTAACCGAAGTACGGGGTGTCGCTACTATCGTCGCATCCGGCGCGGACGCAGACGAGCTCGATTTCAGTCATGATGAAGCCATAGCGGCAGGAGTGGTCGCGCATGCAGCGTTGGAGATGCGCGAGGCCGTTGAGGTACTCAACGCGCTTGTGGGGTTGTTCGTTGCGCATGCCGCTGTTCCAGCAGTCAAAGCTCTTGATGAGGCCGACGAGGCGGCCGCGTTGGCTGCCGGAGGCTGTGCGTTCTGTGTCAGTGGCGTAGTTGGCGATAAAATGGGGCCCACAGTTGTTGCGGTTACCGGAGTTGAAGGCTTCAGGTGTTGGCTTGAGATAGAGGTCCTTGCCAATGGAGGTTTGGATGGCAGCGTTTACGCGCGGGGCGTAGATGTCACGGATTAGTTCAGAGAGGGCGCCCTCGGAATTTGGCGAAAGGCGGGATGGGGAGACAGTTGATAAGGGGTGGCAGTCTCGGGAGACTTGGGTGGTCAGGAGTGCAGTCAGTTTTGGGATGGAGTGGATTGTGGGGAGGGAGAAACTGGACCAGCTTCGCAAATTTCGGATATCCCACCAGAAATGTTGTTGTTGTCCACGGCCCAGGGGTAATCTTACATTGCGCACTAGGTTGATGGCTTGGGTCGGCTCCGTTAGGTATTTGATAAGAGTAGTGGAGAGTTCCAGGTCATCAGAGTCTGAGTAAGGAGGAGTGGTAACGGGAGCAGGAATATGGGGAGCCAAGGTTGTAATGGGAGTTTCGACATATGAGTAAGGTGGCTGAAGCAATGGGGAGGGTTCCGGAATGGGTGTGACCGGTTCACTAAGTGGTGGAAAAGATGGGAATAGAAAGGAAGTTGCCGAAATTGGAGTTGTAGGGCTGTACTGAGTTACGTATCTTGGGTATTGTCGGTAAGTTGGGTATCCGTAGCGCGCCCAAGTTGCCTCATCAATGCTGCTCGTAGATGTTGAACGAGAATGCCCACCTGCAAGCCTACTTGTCTGAGATGGGGTCAAGGTAACTGGTGATGAGAGTGTTGAAGGGCCTCGATGGCCCATCATAGAAGAAGTCGATATGGGTGAGACAAGGGAGCAATCAACCGGTGACGTCAAGGCCCCTCGTAGATGAGATCGACTAGCTGGATAGGGGGTATACCCTGTAGCTTTGCGGACATTTGACTGGGCCTTGCGGTGACGAATGGGTCCGCTAGATGATACAGGCTCAACTACAAGATCCTGGGGTCTAATCTTTGGAAGGAGAGTTGGTCCATGCTGGCGGATGACTGGTGAAAGACTTGGAGTAGTGAGGTTGGTGACGGCAGAGTCCGGAGACGAGTGATTAGAGGAACTCGACTCTGCGCGAACATGTATATTATGACTACCGGCGAAGTGGTCACTCGCCAACATGGTGGGAGGCGTTGATGGTCTGTAGTAATATATTTTCGAAGACATTGTTGCTGTGCCATTGCGTCAGGGGTAAAGTCCATAGGGTATAAAATCAGGTCCTTTTTTTTTTTTTTTTTTTTTGGGTGGTGGTGGTGGGGGTTTAGTGGGGGCATCATCAACATACCAGAAGGTGGGAGATTTAAAGGAGACCAAGTTGATATTGAAAATATAACAAGAACTTGCTTGTTTTGAGCAATGAACACTTCGTGAAAAATGCTCTATGCTAGTAAAGGACGAAACGATCAAGGAGCTCAATTTTTGAATCGGCATATACTTAAATTGAGAAGCACATTAGGAGAAGAGACGGTTGGGGGGGAAGGTAGTAGAGAGGAGAGAAAGGAGCCAGTAAGCAGCAAGAATAAAAGACAAGCTCAATATAATTGAGACAAGTAATAAAAACTTATGGATCATTGATACGATGAATTGAATATTTCTAAACGAGATTGAGGAGAGGATTGGGCTGGGTATTAAATCCTCTTTCAAACAGACGTGTCGCGACGAAGGAGTAGACCAATCCATCGTATCGCACTGAAGCAATCCAGATGGAGAAACATGAAACAACCTCCATGGCGACAAAAAATCCATAATAGGAAACGTGATACTAAAAGCGAAAGATAAAAATAAAATAAAACATTCCGATATACATCGCATCGCGCCTAGGTAGTTTGTTTGGGAATGGCATTTTTCTTTTTTAGACCATGTCTGTGGAGAGAGCTCGCGCGGGTATTGAGGAATGGACGCGAAGGAGAAATGGTATTGGAGGGCGGTAAGGGGATGGGGATGGCGTCACGCGAAAGGAGTGGCAAAGGGTCAAGTTTCGTGTATCAGGTTGATCACGATAGCTATTATGAGCTGCATGGGTAATGAATAATGAAATTATTATTGAAAAGGCAGGGTTATATTTGGCAGCAACATATCGAAGAGCTTTGGGGTATATGATGATTCTATTTCAGGCACAAGGGGGGGGTCTTTCCAAGCGCCTGGAGAGAGAGAGCGCTGGCGACAAGCAAAACTGGGACGAGAAAGGGACACAGAAACAGACAGCGCAGACAGAAGAGAGGACAAGCAAAAGAGACAGCAGAAAAGAGGGAGAGACGCGCCGCGATTGTTTCGCAGTGGGCTATTTCCAGTGGGGGCGAGAGGTGAGCTCCCCTGCCTATTGGATGGAGTGGGAGTGATGAGTCGCCCAGTGTGCCCCAAGACTGAATACTGGGCTTGCAAAAAGAGGATTTTCTGCAGTTCCAGTTGGCGCCCATGGAGCAATTCCAATTATTCGGTGTCAGTTTTTGCCCCAGTGTTGGCCCGTTGGGGCCATGATTGCCCAATCTGCTGCAAGCCTGGGCGACAAAAAGCAGCGGAATCACAGCGGCAAGCAAGCTGACTGGCCAGTGAGATGGTCACCAAGTGAGCTCTGGCTTGTGGGACGGCGCTACCAGACCCAAGAACTCCCCCATGGCAGACAAAACATAGGCCAAACACAGACCAAGGACAGCGCGTTTGGTGCATAACACGGCGTTGAGGAAGATGGTTGGCCAGCGATCAAGAAGGATCCGGGTTCCGAGTTGCAGATTCCATCTAAGGCTTAAAACGCGTGATTCACCCCAGCCCTAGCCCTAACCTGTCTCCTTCGGGAAGCGGGGGCCCTTGCTTTTGTCAAGTCAAGAGCTTCTGTGCTCAGTATAGGGTAATAGTTTTAGTTTTAACTACGCCAGGGACAGCTCGTAGTTGAAACTTGAAACGAAACAACTTGGCTTGAAAACTTGAAACATATAGTTACCTAGCATCTACGGAGTACTCCGTTCTGAGGTAGCCTCCTCTCGCGCGCGCTATGGACTTCCAGTCCCTGACGCGACTGAGCTAGCTAGCGTAGTGGCCGTGTTATCATTCTCCACAGTTTCTCTCACCATCTCCGTTCTGTTGCACGTCAAGCGCATTTCCAGCGCGTCAACCAGTTCCATTGGTTAACTAAACATGCCCTGTTCAACTTTTGCTGCCTCTTAAAACATGTTTCATCTCTGCTTAACTCTCAGTGACTCATATGCTTGTTTGCTTGCTGCAGGCATATGAAACAGACAAAAAAATATTTTTCATTCCTCGGATTCTCCGCATGGGTTCTTTCTTTTTTAAAGCGTATCGCGTCCTCTTCGATGTCAGCATCATTAGCATCCTGGACCCTTTTAGAACGCATGGATGCCTGGCCCCTTCCACAGCGCATCGACAGTTTCAGAAATTCCGCTTGGGGATGTATATCTTATCATCAGCAGCTGTGTGATGGAAGAACGAGGAGTGATCTATTTTCCCTCGTGACGGTCGGACGCGTATTCAATCCCTCCCAAGGAGCGGTCAAGAAGTACTTTGTTGACTCGAGAAAAATATCCACTTCCGGGATCAGACATGAATACGCAAAAGACGCTACCTACAGCTTTTTGAATTATTCTATTATTCTCAGTTTCTAAATTTTTTCTATCTATCGTGGTTTGTGGCTAGCTAAACTGTCTATGTGCTACCTGCCGCCCTGCTGCTTTTGCTGGCTCCGGGTGGGATAGCTCAAACCATCTCTATATACGGAGTATATACCTCTTCATTCTCAGAAACGTGCCATGTTGTCTATAGCTTTTCTTTTGTCTAGATAGAGGGGGAAGAGAGAAAGAGAAAAGAAAAAGAGAGAAAAGAAAGAAGAAAAGAGAAATTCCTAATGCGGGGTTAGTTTTATCTCCTCCTTTCAAAAAAATGCTGCTCGTGAAGAAAATATACTGAAGAGCCCTTCACCCTTCGAAGCTCCAAATAAAAAAATGAGTAAAAATGAATACCATGGCGGCTCCACCCCGTTCTCACTCTCCTTTTTCTGCTCCTTTGCCCATTTTGTCTCACCAATTAATCAATCAAATCAATCAATCGCATCGCATCGCATCCCTCTAGAAGAAAAGAAAAGAAAAAGAGGAGAGGAGAGAAAGAAAAGAACAGAGATCTTCGATCTCCGGAATTTTGCGCAAATGATTAAATGATAAAATAATGATGATGATGATGATGATGATGATGA
>LGRN01000397.1:7982-26354 GCA_001883825.1 Emergomyces pasteurianus Ep9510
AAAAAAAAAAAAAAAAAAAAAAAAGGAAAAAAGGATGGGCCCTGAGAATACGCAGGAGGTAGTACGACCTGTATATCCTACTCCGTTATCGAGCAGGGTTTAACGGGGGAGACCAACGGGATCCAATGGGAAGGACGCAAAATGTAAGCAATGCATCCATCCATATCAGCAAAATGGCCGCCGTCAGTAGGGAGAGAGGAATCTCCTATCGATGATGAATAGCCTGTAGAGATAAAAAAAAGGCAACATCCTCCGTAACATGGATAATGATGTATTTAGTTGATCAAGCCCTAGCGCGTAGTTCACTTCCCCGTAACAGAGCTTTGGACTCTCCCCAAGCTCCTTATCTCCCTTGATGTGCTGTATGTATTTTACCCATATCTGAGCCACTGCCAAAACCCGCCTCCCTCCGCTCCTCCTCCGCCTCCTCCGCCTCCTCCTCCTCCTTTCTATCCCTTGAACAACACCCTTTCGCTCCGAAATAGTTCTCTCCCCATTCCCTTCTCATTAGCCATACCGCGACATTCCTCCTTGCTAGCGAGTGCATCAGCTATCTCTCTGCCTGTGGCTCTGTCTCTACCTGGTTCTTTCGTCCATCTTGCCACTGTCCATCCAGGGCGTTTTTTACGGACAGCTCCCAACAAAAGATCTAGCAGCAGCGGCAGCAGCGGCAGCAGTAGCAGCAGCTTCTCTCATTTTAAACAAGCTGAAAAATCAGGAAGACCGAAAGACAGCTACAACGAAATCGTTAAATATTCCTCGCTGTCAACTTTCGAAACGGGCGGGAAACCTTCTTTTCTTCCCGCGATTCTAATCTAATCTGATTTTCTTCTTTTCCTCTTTTTGATCGAGCTGACCTGGGTTTGGTTTGGCTAGCTGCCTGGGTTTTCAAGGAAACAAGTGCCGCCGTCCTGTTGAGAGCAACGGACAATTCTTGGAAACAAATCTACAGAAACACGTTTAAATACTCAGGTTATAATCTCGTCGTCTTTGGGCGGATATCGCTCCCCCATATCTATCCTCCGCAACCACCTTATCGCCTTCGTTTCCCATACATCTTGCCCGATCATCTACCTCACTCCGGAAGTTACTACTTTGAAAAACCTTGATCTTCTCCTCGAAACCATCCTACCTTTCTGACTGCGACGCCGTACTTCTGAAGGGACAACCCTTGGAAAATTTATAGAAGCTTAACAGAGGAATGACGGGGTTGCTGGCCTCTAGGCCGTATACAGAGGGAACGAGATCTCCTACAAATAATACGGATATTCTCATGCGACATCCGTCCGCGGAGGATTTGGATGCGGCGCATCAGTTGGTATCCTCCGCACGAGGTGGACGAGATAACTCCGTGAGCTTCCGCTCAGACAGACAAGATATGGCCGGCAAAGCGTTGGAAAATATCCAGGGTGATGCGAGAAATAATGTTGATCCGTCGTCGCCGCAAAATGGACATCAATCTCCTGCCCAGAAAACCCAGGATCAGGTTCCAGCGGAATCTGGTGGTTATCCGATAGACAGCCCGGCGGCGTCGAAGCAATCTCCTAAAGCACAAAGTAAAGAGCCTGTTTTCACAGGGCATTCGTGCAGGTTTGTATCCCCGTTCCCCATACGCTCTTTGTTCGTATCGCTTACCTCCTGATTCGATACAGTAATTGCGGTACGAAACGAACACCATTATGGCGAAGATCTCCGACTGGTGCTACGATATGTAATGCCTGCGGGTTGTATCTCAAGGCACGGAATGCTGATCGCCCGACACATCGTGCCCGCCCTTTGGGTACTTCTCCATATGGATCCACCTCTGCGCAAAACTCTGACTACAAGTCGCGGAGTAGCACGTCACCGGCACCAAAGGATGGGACTGATTCACAACGGACAGATACGTGGTCTAACTATGCCGTCAAGGAATGTACACCCTCTGGATCATGTCCGGGCGGAGGAAGTTGTAATGGCACTGGCGGGGCAGAGGGATGTGATGGGTGCCCTGCTTATAACAATCGTATCTATAAATCGGCTGCGCGAAACGCTCTGGCGCTCCATACTCCAAGAACTTCTCCACAAGCTCCAAATCAAGGCGGCACCGGGAGCACTGATGGTGAGACTGCGTCGTCAAACCCCGACGGAATGACCCTCCAGATCGCTTGCCAGAATTGCCAGACTACAGTAACACCGCTCTGGAGACGTGACGAGAATGGGCACCCTATCTGCAATGCTTGCGGTGAGTATTTTGTTCCCTTCAAACCCCGGGGGTAGAGAAGAGGAAAGAAAATTGGTTGAGAACAAGAGACTGATGATGCGTGATACCAGGGCTCTACCACAAACTCCATGGCTCCTATCGACCACCAACGATGAAAAAGTCAATCATCAAGAGGAGGAAACGTGTGGTGCCTGCGATACGCGAACAGTCACCAAACGGCGCCACCCAATCCTCGAATGGCTCCGCTTCCCCTGAAACCCACCCCCCTTCACTAGCGTACAACCACGATAGCCATCGTCAATACCAAAACGTCGAACAGGGCAACAGACAGCCCTCACCTCACGCCCGACATGTATATCCAAATGCATATCACCCCCCGCCACCAACCGACTTCACAGGTTACACCTCAAATCCCACCTCCCTCCCCCATCACCCCGCACCCTCGCAACAACCACCATACGACAACAACGAAACCATAAACACCAGTCACTCATCCATGCCCTCACTACCCCACCCCAATAATCCAAAGAAACGCACCATCTCCGAATCATCCATGGAAGATTCGCAGCAGCAGCAGCAGCAGGAGGAGCCACAACAACAACAACACCTACAACAGTCCAACCAAATCCCCAACCACCTTCCCCCAATGAACCAAAAGGGCGCCGCCTCCGCCGCCGCCAACAACCCAGGCCGTCTCAACTCCATCTCCTCTCTTCTCAACCATCCAGGCGAAGCAGGCTCAGCAGCCGCCGCCCGCGATCGCGACGATAACCGCGTCGTGGACCCCGCGCTGTCGTCCGCCGCTACTGCCCCTCGGCCACAACAGCAACAGCAACAGCAGCCCTCAGCTGCCCATGATTCCCCTTCCCGTTTCAGCCCTTCTTTATCACCAGTGCAACCGCCAATGGCTGCCGCCGCACCCGGTGGTGGTGACGGGAGTGCTGTGATGATGGATCATGTGGATCCGAAGGCGGAAAGGCGGGCGCAATTGCACCGTGAGGCGGAGAATATGAGAGAGGCGCTGAGGGCTAAGGAGAGGGAATTGGCGTCTCTGGAGTAAAGGGGGAGGGGAGATAGATATTGAAAAAAATCTATTGAAAAAAAAAAAAAAAAAAATTGGAAAACTTAAAAGAAAAATTTGAAAAAAATCACAAAAAAAGGTAAGGGAGAGTGGTACTGGTAGTGGGAGTGCGCGAGGAGGATTTATTTGTTGATTTTATTTATTTTACTTTTTTAATGCTTTCTTTCTTTTCTCTTTTGTGGTTTTCCCTGCTCTTTTGTTTCCCGCAGCGTGGGGTTTCTTTTTCTATTTTTATTCTTATTTGTTCTACTTGAATTGCTCTTTTGATTTTACCAGCAAGGGGTTCCGCAAAGGGTATGGGAGGAGGGGTTTTTATTTTATTTTTGAATTTATCTGCCAATTGGAAGTTACTCGAGTATGTCGATTTATTCTAAAGGCTTGAAGGAGTTGATTCAATTGCTTTCATTCAGGTTTATATTGTTTCTGCCTCTTTCTGCCTTTTTCTCATAATTATTATTGGCACACTTTTATCTTTTATTTCTATAACAGTTTTATTTCTTCTCTTCTTATTCTCTCTCTCTCTCTCTCTATACTTTCAGGCTTTCTGCTTTCCCTTTTTCATTTATACAAATGAATGATGGGGAAAAACGGGGAAACGGAAAAGAAACATAATAAAAGTTGAGGTTTCTGAAAGTTTTTGTGCAGTGACAAAAAAGGCAAAAAAGACAGGAGAACTAATAATTTTAATAAATTTATAATCCGAACTTCGTACATACATGTTCTTTATTTAGATATTTGTATTTCTTTCTTCATTTTGAGTAAAATTGAACAGCTTTACGCAAACTTTTGGTCTGGCGAAGTTTTTTTTTAGCGTGTACATATGTAATCTATTGGCTCTAGCCCTAATTTTCAGACTGGAACTCCTCCAAACACCGGCTTTTCAAACAAAGGGGAACATTTCTACATGCTGCACAACCAGATCTTGATCTTGGAACTCTGCTTCCATTCTGATCATCTCTTTTTCTTTTATGCTGACATCAGGCACAACCTCGAGGTCCTGGCAGAGAAATTCGATGGTGATTTAGATCGGGGTTTGATCGAGTGGATGGTAGCGGACTGGAGAACTCAAAGAGTTGAACATAGAGCTTTTGACGAAATTTAACATGAGATAGAGTGTTGCGGCTGCCCCTGCCACTGCCACTGCCACTGCCACTGCCCCTGCCCCTGCCCCTGCCGCCACCAGTGGCGAGTTTATGAAGTATATAGGCATTGGTAATCGCGTGGTCAAGAATCCAATGTAGAATTGTCAACCAGCTTCGATTTGTGGGCATAGGTGTTTCAGAGGAAGCTCTATCTTGAATGGCTAGATCGATTCCATTCATCTGATGAATGTAATCTTCAATAATGGTAGGAATTTCCATGCCTTCCTCCCAATTATCACCAAAATTACGGGGTATCTGCGGGCCATTATCATTAGGTATAGAGAATGTCCAAAGATAGCCATGTTCTCCTAGCCCAAAGATATTATGCTCCTGGTTAATTTGGTTTTCAGGCATCTCGAAAGTGTACTGAGATCGGCTGAAAGATCCAATCATCATCCCAATTTTCGAAAGTTTTGAACCAGGAGTGTAGTACTTTCGACATGCCGTATGGAAATTCGAGTATAAAGGTTCTAGCTTCTTAATGATGGATCCATTCGTATGTTCGTGAGGGTTGGATATATGAATATATCGCTTGATCTGTTCAAATCTGTTTTGCTCAATGTGATGTCTACATGGATGAAGTGGACCCCGAGCAAGGTTCGTATTCCAATAATCTCCAATTTCTGGGGATTCATGTATGGTCATATAGATATTCAGTCCAAGAAAGACCTTGATTTCGGACGGGGTGGTTGGCTGCCAATCTCGAGGATTAAGGGATGGATTTTTCGATATCTGTAACTCTGCGTAGGCATTGGTTGAACTCGCAATATGCTGTATATCGGACTCCGAGATATATAGAGAAAATAGAGCGTATGGATCATCTGCTGCACTGATATTGGGCAGATTGGCAGCTGGCAGACGATTAAGAGGCTTCGTAGGGTTGAGTATAGCGCTTTCTGGAGCAGGAATAGCTGTCGGAATCTCGCTCACAGATCGCTTTCGTTTTTGACCCGTTTTTGTACTATCTAATAGAGTAATCAGTGGATATCATTAGAAGGAGTATTAGAGAATTAGAAATTACCTTTGGATGCCATATTTAATCCCTGATTAGCATAGGCGGATGGGTGGGCAGAGTGGATATTGGAATGGATATTGCGGGTTTGAAGATGGAAGATTGAGACGGGCAGAACGTGTAGAAGAAAAACACGAGATCGCGAATTAGTGATATCAACAAATCAGTATGAGATATTATTGGTTGGTTGGTATGTATGAACAAAGCTAGTAATGCGCTAATTGTTCCTCGCTGCCAGACCAGCAGATACGTTATTACTCCGTACTCCGTATACCTGTGTAGGAGTTCACTATTTAATAGCCTGAAAGTGTGTTTCCCGGTGGATCGATTCATCGGACTCAAAAATTCCCCCAGACACATATTCAATCTTCAGCAAGCCAACGATATAGAGGCCAAAACGCCTTAACAACTAAACACGGTACACTACGGAGAATATCCATCCGTATTGCTGTGCGTTTGCCCCCTTAACGTCACTAATTTCGCAAACTCCAATGGCATAGGACCAGGGCAGATGTTTTTGCACGTGTAGCCGTGGCCAGTGATCGCTATATTATCATCCATACAATTCCTGAACAAACCCGTAATGGGTCCCGCCCGGCTTTTCTGGCAAGTGGTCTCTCAACCATCGCTTCCAGAAGCTGATTTCACTGGTAAAACGGTTATCGTGACCGGTGCAAATGTCGGCCTTGGAAAAGAGGCTGTAAAACATTTTGTCCGCCTGGGCGCCACAGTCATTGGAACTACACGGTCAAGCACGAAGGCTGCTGCTGCCATTGGGGAGATTGACGCAGAGACCCAGGGCCCTGGGAGTGCGATGATCTGGGAGCTGGAGTATGGTAGCTACGCATCCGTTAAAGGGTCTGTGAGCGAGTATTATCAGAGCTGCAACGGCTGGACGTGGTTATGCTGAATGCAGGGGTTTCAACCCGCATCTATGAACCACGCGAGAGCGAGGAGGCTTCGATCACAATCAACGTTATCAGCACATTACTCCTTGCTCTATCTTTACTTCCAAAACTCCGGCAGACAGCCAAGGAGTACAATGTCACCCCTTGTTTGACTGTGACGAGCTCCAAGATTCATTCCTGGGCGAAATTCCCAGAGCGCGAGGCTTCAGACATATTTGCAGCGCTCAGTAACCCAAGTACGACGACTATGCAGGAGCGGTATGTGTGCCTGTATTTTTTCGTTTCCCTTTTACCGCTTTTGGCAGTGGAGTTAAGTTTCGTGCCTTCAATGGACCAAAACCTTTGTTATTAATGATGAGTATGTAATGCACGCATATCTCATGTAGTTATCCTACTAGCAAACTCCTCCAACTTCTCGCAATACGGGAACTTGCATCGCGGACTGCCTCCAGTTCCCCTTCAGTTGTCATCAACCTTGTCAGCCCGGGTCTCAATAGGACTTCCCTCACACGCGAAACAACGGGCTTGGAAGCCATTGTACTGGTGGCCATACAAGCCATATTCGCTTGGGAGCCCGAGGTGGGCTCCCGCATACTGGTGCACGCAACAATGGCAGGCAAAGAATCTCACGGAGTGCTCCTGGATAAATGTGAGATTAAGAAGTAAGTTCGCTGTGTTTTCTTTTCTTTTCACATTCTAGCCTACGGCACGTACAAAGAAACGTAATTTCTGTTACAGCAATGGGTGATCTTGGGAACTGAGGAACATGTTGACAAATTTATGCACAGCAACATTTTGGCCCCTTGGATTGAAACCGATGAGGGTAAGAAGGTGCAGAGAAAAGTTTGGTCTGAGCTTGAGAAGAAGCTGGAGGCCATTCAACCCGGTATTCTTTCAGAAGTTTGATAATGTTTCTAGAGAGAGTGTTTTTTTTTTTTTTTTTTTTTTTTTTGAATATATTGAAGACTAGGATTTTGATACTCAACTTTTCCATGTCATCTTATTCGCACACCATATTGTCAAATGTCAATGTTTTAGGTAAACATGACTTAATTGGTTTTATGTGATAGTTATAATATTATTATTATAATTCTCAAACTGTAAAACCCCAGGTCAAAATTTTAAGGTAATAAAATGTTGCGTAATATGTTAAGGTAGCAGAAACTGTAGAATAGCAAATAAGCCAGCTATTCGGCATGAATTGACACTGGAGCTGACACGACACTGCCAAGCTCATTGAGCCACCTTGAAAAAGCGTCGTACAGATGCGGAAGTTGGTATCAACCCAAGTTGCGATACATAGGCAAGAATCTACGGACGCAAAAGTATTCTTGAGAACTTTTGGGGGATCATCCATGGTCAAGCTGGAAACTCATCCAGTAAGTGTAGTGCCTGTGAAGTATATTGGGTAAATGGTGCTTGATAATTCTACCCAAGCATCCTTTACATCTGACCCCACCCGCCTCAAGTGATTTGGTGGCCCTTTTGCGGATTCATCACCCGTCTTCTATTGTTTCTGATTCACAGAGGGCAAACAAGTCAATTCACAGTAAGGAAAATGCGCACAGAGAAAACGGTCACCCTTCTGAAGATAGCTCTGGTATAATCGCCAAGGGAGGGGCAGGTTCGTAATAATTTCCAAAGGGAGTGCTAGAGATATATTCTGCGACACGTACACGGCTCAGGATATCATTCCAATCTGCCGTCATTTTCACAGCACGCTCTCGTTCAGCGTGGAGTTGGGAAGAGGAGAAGATCACCGCTCTTTTGGCCTTTTTATTCTCAGATAGACGTAATGGTCCCATGGTCATCGAAAGGCTCTCCATAGCCCTTTCTTTATCCTCCACATCCCGTAGCCGTTTCCGAATCTTCTTTGCAACAGCACGGGCCAGTTGCTTTTGTGGCACCGAATAGTCGTCTCCTTGGAGCTGTAGATACAGGTTCCTAAGTGCCTTTGTATACGTCCACGTTTGATAGTTTCCCGGGTCGATTTTACCACGGTCAAACCAGAGATCCGTTACAGATTGTATGACCCGGTTGAGAAGCCTGATTAGTTTCCAATCATCGTTGTGAATGAGGAGTGGAAGGATGCATGAATCGTGATATAGTTGTGCTTTAAGGTTGTCGAATTTCCCACTCTTTATGAGGGGGAAGATGTTCAAATGCTTCAAATCGTTTCTTGTCGCATATTCGCGTATGGTTTGAATCGTATTGTTATGGCTGAGCCCGATCTGATCACATGCCCGATGGATAGCCAGGTAGGTCTGATGGCCGCCGTTAAAAAAATCCCAGTATGAGGGGTCCGCTTCTGACTGAAGTTTCCTGTAGGTCTCAATCCAGTATGGATGTTCCATTGCGCCAATTCCTGACGAGGGGAGGATACAAAGCTCTGTGAGAATATCTGCGTATCTGGCATAGAATGCCGACTTTTGAAGATTTATTAACCTATCTCGGAGGGTCCAGGCATCAGAAGAACAGGCCACTCGCATGCAAGGAGTATCTTGGAGGGATTGATCGTATGTTCTCAGTGTTACACGCCATATATCTTTGGCAGCTTCCAAATCTCCTTCCTCCTGCTCAAGGGATAGCAGTCGTGCGCAGGCGTCTTTGTAAATCTGTAGCGCTCGAGTTCCGATTGGGGATGGCTTCCTTCGCGAACTTCGCAGCTCTCTGTCTGCAAATATGAGTCTGTCCTTGAGATTTTCAACCGTGTAATTGGCAACTGGTACTGGAGGAGATGTTACGTCTTTCATAGGGGACTGGTGACCATTTCCACGCAGGGTAAATGTGTCTGAAAGCTTTCGAAAGCTTGCCTCTTGGGTCCGCTCCGTGAATGTTTGAGGAAGAGACATGTTTTCACGAAATCTAGGTCGAAATTTAATAACATCGAACAAGAATACCCTGCTGCGATTTGAAGGAGGCCGATCAAACGCCTTATCGCTATTATCAACGATTGAAAACTGTAATGATAATAATTTATTAAATACCCCAGGTATCAGAGGGCCCAAATCGCGAGGGTGCACGTTCTATAAGAAGCCTAAGCGGGGCATATGCGATTAACTAAACATATGCCGGATAGGTGACGCAAGCAACTCGTTGGTAACCCCCGAGGCGGTGAGAAACGCTATCCTTTCACCTTGACGCGATCCCAGGCGACATGCAATTAAGGAAGCAGTTGGAGGAGACGCGAAAACGTATTTGGTTCACCAAAGGCTGAGGTGGACTTCGGAAGTTGACAAGATAGCCTGTGGCACTATGTCATTATTATATACGGAGTACTCAGGGTCAATGCAAACTCAAGTATTTCAAGACATGGCTGGCTGCTGCGGCGTAGCTGAGGCTACCAAAGGCCATTCTTATGTTTGGCTCATGGCACACAGAGTATCCCAACCGCAGTTGTGCATTCGATTCAGTCCGTAAAAAAGCAAGCAACGCAGATCATGGGAAACGATAAATGACGCACTCGTCTCTGGCCATGGTTAATCGGAAGCATTTTACGGAACGGTAATAGATCACTTCCCGGGCCAAAGATTCCCAAGACAGTGACTCGATAATTGGCCAGGGCTAATGCAATGCATGCGGATTGAGCGCAGAGGATCTGACGGTTCAGGACCAATGTCGACAAGGACTTGAATATGAAACTAAATGTATTGTTGGAAACGGGGTGGGAGAGTAAAATCTTGGGGGATATCTGCATATGTACTATGTATTCGAAGGTTTCGTTCGCATCTCAAGTAATCCGTACAGATTATTGAGTTTTTGGCGCAGGTTGAGATAGTGAGCCGTATCGCTGGATGCACTTATGTGGGTGGTTTCGACAAGCCAACACTGGGGGAGGAGTAAGCTATCTCAAGCATGCCGATGGCGATGAAGATGAAATTTGCATTTATGCACAAATTAATTAGTATTTTTTCTCTTGAACGTAATTATATTGTTGTTGAATCCATTTCGAAACTGCTAAACCCAGCGCATAACTGCTTCTTTTCTACGGATAAACCGACAATTGCGCAAATAACTTTGTTTGCAAAAATAATAAATATTAATAATAAAAAGGAAAAAAGGAAAAGTAAATAAAATAGTAAAAACCAAAAACCCCAAAAAATTACCAAAAGGAAAAGCAAAAAGGGGAAAATGAAACCTTACAATTATTATATCGGTCGAAGCCGCTGGGTAGTATCAAACTAGAATCCCACCTCACTCCTCACTAAATACTAATATAGAATAGTATGTCACTGTAGGTTGTATGTAGAGTGAAATGGACGCACTAGGATGATTACATCCTCCTGCTTAAGAGGTTCTTTCTGCTCCCTATAAGTAAAAAGCAAGCAGTAGCAAATGCCGAACTGGGGAGCTTTGTTAGTTCAACATTTCATACTTGATTTTGATAGGGTCCGCACCATCGTCAATGAGCTTGTGTCAAAATACCCGGATCAACTGTACGGAGGACGGAGTATTATGTATGTATTTATGCGAAGTGTCCTAATCAGACAAATTTGTCGCGCGGCTATTCAGAAGCATCTGGGCGGTGTTATTTTCTGTATGCCGAAACCCGGGACTGTTGGAATTTTACCAACACTCCACCATCATCGTATTTGGAAGACTGAATACGGGACAAATTGTTACAAAAGGCCAAACATTGCAGCTTTGAAGATAACAAAAGCCACATTTTTATGCTTATCCCGTGAATTCAGAGGCCGAAGAGAATGCCCAGAGAATCTCGAATTGTAAAATCCATTTGCTGCTAAACTAAGTTACGGATTGGAAAAGTTTGGCCGTGGTTGGCCTATTTACCTTTTTTTTCCCGTATTGTAGAGCGCCCTCCGGTTCTAGCCATGCGGGGAATCGTATCAGATTGAAGCACATCGGCCAGTATACTAGCCTGACAGCAATGGCTCCACACTGGCAACAAACACAGATATTTATATTTACCATTTCTACATTCCCTCCTCAAACAATACATTTAGCCGAAGGAAATCAGTAGATCGCATATGTACTGTTTTCGATCCTACAGCCGTGTAATCGGTAACCTCGCTCAGCACTACGCCCAACGTTCCATCAACCTCCGCTCATCCGCCCTTGCGTTTCAATACAACAACTCCATTGCTCAGCTTACAGCAAAGTCATATATTAGAAGAACCATGGCCACTGCAATGGGGAAACGCCTTGAAGGTAAAACCATTGTTGTCACAGGCGCCTCTTCTGGTATTGGGAAGAGCACGGCCAAGGAGTTCGCGAGAACATCCCCGAAGAACCTCAAATTGATCATCACCGCCCGACGGATTGACGCATTGAAACAGCTCGCACAGGATATCAAAGAGGAAGTTGGTGATGGCGTGAAGGTCCTGCCAGTCCAGTTAGATGTTAGCAGTCCCGAGCAAATCAACAACTTCGTCCCGTCTTTACCGGAAGAATTTCGGGATATTGACATTCTAGTCAATAATGCGTGAGTAACTCTTGAGCATGTTGTAGGGTCATAATTAATTTAATTTCTTTGGGGTTTATTTTTCACTGGAATTTCTGGGTAGCTAACCACGTCGGTGGAATTAACAGTGGACTCGTGAGAGGTATCGCGAGAGCACCCGAAATCGATCCTAAAGATACGGATATCATGTTCTCAACAAACGTTACCGGCCTGATAAACATGACACAGGCAATCTTACCGATCTTCAAAAAGAGAGATGAAGGAGGTCGGGGTGATATTATTAACATTGGAAGCATTGCTGGAAGAGAGCCTTATCCCGGTGGCAGCATTTACTGCGCAACCAAGGCTGCTGTTCGAAGCTTCACGGATGCGTTGAGAAAGGAGCTGATTGCGACGAGGATTCGGGTTATTGAGATTGATCCAGGCCAGGTTGAGACGGTGAGACCATGCCACCCATTGATAGATATATTACCTTCCCATTTTGTCTATCGAAATATTTTATTAATGTGATTCACCTGGGACAGGAGTTCTCCGTTGTTAGGTTCTATGGGGACAAATCAAAAGCCGATGCTGTCTATGCGTAAGTATAAAATCTATTAGCCCCAGTGGATGCGCTCTCGGGATGCATTGACTTATAAAACTTAGTGGCTGCGAACCTCTCACTGGTGATGACATCGCTGAAGTGGTAGTTTTCGCCGCTGGCCGTCGGGAGAATGTCGTTATCGCTGATACCCTAATCTTCCCGCAGCATCAGGTGTGTTGCCCTTTGACTGCACTTGACATGCGAAACACATTTACATCCTGCTGACAATACCGATTAGGCCTCACCCTCCGCTATGTACAAGAAATCGTCATAAAAAGTTTGGATAGATATGTTTGGTCGTGGAGATATCTAACGCTATCTTCCAAAATCTTACCTGCGGAGGTTTATAAGTCCATTCGCGTATTGTGATCGGTGTCTACGAAATAATACTATAGATATATAGAGGTGAGGTATGTGAATTTGTACATTTAGAGATCGGGATTTACATGCCGCCTGATACACGGTATGGGACATCTGAAGTCCGTCACTACCCCTCCCAGCGCCAATTAGTGTATACATTCCGTTGAAGGCATCGAAATATTTCAAGACCCGAATTTACTAGAACAATAGAAGATCAATATTTACGTAGTAAGACACATGGGTACTATTAATAGCAACTGGGAGGAGACATCCAAGTGACGCTCCCCCTCGTAAGAAAAAATAGATAAAATCGTTTCTCATCTAAGAGGGCAAATAGTGGTCGTAAACATAAGTTTTACGTAAGACAGGGCAGAAGATTAAAGGAAATGATCAAGGAGATATATATAAACAAAGTAAATGGCAACGCCTATTCCTGTACAACAGAAACCCACTTCGTCCTCCAGTGCCCATGAATATTTGGACGGGTTTATACTGTAATAAACCTGGTTACATCCCCCCAGGTAAAAAGGTTGCTCTAAAAAAGGCACTCTTGTACTCCCCAATATATATCGTTGAGGAGGAAAATGTGAGCGTGAAATCCCATTCCATTGCTCGGAAGGAATTGCCGCCATATCGCCATTTGTTTAATCATTCGGAGCCTTGCAGCTTAGCCTCGATATTAATTACGTCTGATTCACTGTCGACTTCGATAACTCTATTCACTTCTGCAGTATTCCTCATCAGCTCGACAGCGCCAGCATACATCATGCGCAAGGATGGGTTGCAATTCTCTGGGAGGTAGTAGAGAAGGACATAAGGGACGGAGAGGCGGCCGGAGGACTAAATATTTCCCACGTAGAAATGGGGAAGGAGATATTATTGTTAGAAATTGTTTCTGGAAAATTCGGGTAGAGAGAAATAAGTATGCAACAGTTTTAAGACTGGCGATGTTGGCACCATTCGATATGTGTCAACTCCCAGATGTTGCGCGGGGTATCCATGGGGAAAAAAATCAGGAGAGTATTATATATACCAGCGTAAGCGGATAACTAAGAAGGATAAACCGTGGCGATGAATCCGGAAGCTCGTCTGCAACGTCCTCCATCTTGCTGTATACCTCATCGTCTGCTGGGCGGACCTCTTGGCTCTTCGAATCGATCATATCTGCGGCTCACGAAGGCCAGTACATAGTTTCAGTTATCCATTCAGTTCATAACGTTGGACACATGACTTGAGAAAACGAAATGAGAATGAAAAATAAGGCATTCTCATTTATTGCCTTCGCGCACGTTATGTATATCTTACTATTCAAGGACAAATGCCAGCGCCGAATATGGGGAAAGAGGTAGATGTACAAATGGTAGCTTGAGGATCCTTCGCTCTAGAAGTTCCCAGTCGAAACTTGCGAAGCTTCTCTTTTGTCTCTGGCGAAAAGGAATATAGCCTAGTATCGGACTACGGAAAATCACTAGTTGTTAGCTATTATGCCGACTTGATCATTAATCAGATAATGAGCTGAAGAATTGGGGTAAGCTGAATAGTACCATTTTGGGATTTGTAGCTAGTGGTTCGCGGAAACACGGTTTGATAGGGAGACGAGGGTATGGGAGAGGAACAGCAGTTTATGGACAATATCCGGAGTATTAATAGTGATAATGCGATTCCCCTGACGACCGATTAGATGCGGACTTTTGATATGTTGGTTGGTAAATATATTTAGCTAATAGCGAACCTTGGACTGTGACGATGGATGGTGGGGCAGGTTAGGGTTGGCACGGAGTCTGCAACTTAGCCGCTCGCTTCTTCCCGGTCTCATGTCGGCTCATTCCCCTGACAGCCCATCCAGACTTGCTAGGAAATCCTCAATCAGCAAAAACCTACCAGCTCCTCTCTGCCCAACTCCTTTCCACGCACGTAGATAAATGTTTCCCCGTGTCAATCAGCTAGTCAGACACCTCTCCCGTCCACGACCCAATTACGTTCACATTTCAGCTACCTCGGCCGCCAGTTCGCTGCGCACTACTTTTCCAATGACATCATATACGGAGAGAACGCTGGCAAACAGCAAGAAAACGATACACACGGCAGCATGTTTGATAATTGGCGATGAGGTCTTGGGTGGAAAGGTTTGTTAATTTCATTCTCCTATGTCATAGGGATCTCTCTATGTCTCTACTGGATTCCTTGGAATATTCGATATAGCAGCTACTGTCGCTCTGACATCCACTTCTCCTGTTCTTTTAGACTGTCGACACCAATTCCACCTTTTTCGCAAAGTACTGCTTCTCAATGGGTGTGTTATTAAAGCGCATAGAGGTTATTGCGGACGACGAGAGCGAAATCATCGAGGCCGTAAGACGCATGAGTGAACGATACGACTTCGTTGTGACGAGTGGAGGAATCGGCCCAACGTTAGTATACCGAAACATCTTTCTCTCTCTCTCTCTCTTCCCATACTCCCCTGATTCATGTAGGCCACACATAGCCATACTCCAATGTGAATGCATACGTAGTCCTTGTTCCATGCCGCAGCCTCATCACCGCGCTATACATGCATGCTGACTTCTTGGGTGTGAGTGGGGCTGCCGCGGGCGGGAGATATCAACAACTGACAGGTTCTCCCCATCTCCCTGCCGTTCAGTCCCAACACCACAAAACCAAAACAAAACCAGACATGATGACATTACCTACCAATCAATAGCACGGGCTTTTGGCCTAAAACTGAAACTGCACGAAGAGGCCCTGGCGCGGATGCGCAACCTGTCCAAACCGCAACAAGCGCAGCGAGACTTCGACTGGGACACACCTTCGCCAGCTCTCACAGCTAGACTACGCATGGTCCAAATACCAGTAGATGAAACCATCCCCCTGAAAGACCAGGTGCTATTTGTTGCCGATGATCTGTGGCTGCCCCTCTCAATCGTGAATGGAAATATCTATATCCTTCCCGGGGTGCCGAGGCTTTTTGAACGCCTTTGCAATGAGCTCAAGCCATTACTGCTGCCCCGTCTAGTTGATCCCCAGGGAGCGGGGATTCATCGCTTTTTATTTGCGACGCCATTGTATGAGAGTACGATTGCACCCTACCTGACGGAGCTCGCGGCGAGGGTAGAGCCTCATGGTATTAAAGTGGGAAGCTATCCGCGGTGGGGCAAGAAACGGAACACCGTGACGCTGGTTGGGACCGATTTGAAGTATATGGAGAGTCTTGTTGCTGAGGTGGAGAAGAATGTAGAGGGACGGAGAGTTATGAGGGAAGATGAGGATGATCCGCCTGAAGACGAGACAGAAAGCCCTAAGTAAGGAAAAGCAAAGCTGTATTATTTACTAGCCTTGGTGTTCACCCATTTTTTAAATATTTCCTCGCTCCTTGCCTCTCCCATTTCTGACTATTGGGGCCGAATAAAAAAACTACTCTTCACCTAGACCGATTTTTAGCTCTCGCTAGATTACATGTATATAAAAACTACTATTCCCACTACTCCGTACGGGCTACGTTATCCTTCCTCATAGGGGCATTTTACCCCCCGCTCCGATGCCATTTCTATCTTGAAGAACTTTCAATCCCCGACAGACTTGATATGCCTCCAACCATCAGCAAGAAACAACATAACCCGCATGTGCAATGCACAGTACTAATATCCATCTATCCGAATATCTATCCATTGACACAGCCTAGCTACGCAGATGTTTTTCCTTTCTTACTTCATAGATGCTGTTACTGTTGATATCATTGTGCCTGCATATGCAACAGCACCTCCAATGCTCCATACACGGTCAATTTTTAAATCCCTCCCATTCCACCTAGCTTGGCTTAAGACATATATATCACCGCCTCGCCGCCTCTACTGCACAACAGCGTATGAAAGCAACAGCTAATCTCTCTAGAACACTTTAAATTGGCGAGCTTCACCTACCTCCATGAAGAACTTAAAAAGATGGAGGACGGTGAAAAAGAAGAAGAAACAATGCCAAGATCGAAAGTAACCCCTCCATTCCATTCTATACATTTTCTATTACAATACAGGCCGCATCAAGCAGCTTCATGTTGTCAGCCGAGGCTAGCTCTCCTGTGTGATTCCAGCCCCTCTTCCTCCAGTGTTTACTGGTGGTGATTGAGCTCTTTTGCCCCAGTAGCCGACACATGTAGCAGCGTATGTAAGTGAAAGCCACGCATTACGACTCCCATTTACAACTTACATTTGAAAAAGAAAACACCCTCTGCTTCGTTGAACATTTTGCATTGCGACTGTCTCCAGTCTCGTTGTAGCTTACCCCTTCATGCTACCTCCCCCTTCCATAGTGAAATATCTTGAATGGAAATAAAGATGTGGTTATGGAGAGGTTCGGCAATGAGCTTAAGACGGTATACATGATAATTTTTCAAGTTAACTTACTAGAAAATGACATCAAATCATCCCCTCCCCGTCTTGGGGCCTTCGCCCATATTCGTGCTTTATTTATTTTATTGTTAAAATTGGAGCGAGGGGAATGTTTTCTTGTGGAAAAATTTGCCGGTAAGGGGGGGGGGAAGGGGAGAATATGGAGTGTGACAAAAGTAAAACGAAGAAAAATCGGGAGACCAGTTTTTTCAACGACAAATGGATAAAAGACTTGGATATAAAGACAATACGGAGTACAGCAAAATAATTGATAGATTGTGATATGTAAAATAAAAAAAGAAGAGACGGGGAGAGAAAGAGAAGAGGTGGAGAGTGACAGAAAAGAGATACTTCAGAGGAGGAAAGCTAGGTAACAAAGCAAGCAAAATATGTGAGAGGAGGTGGAAAGCTTGCTTGATTAAAGGGGTATGTATGCTAGCTACGGAGTTAGTTATATAACATAATTCCCAAACGAGCCGGACACCCAAACGAGCCGGACACCCAAACGAGCCGGACACCAAAATCGCCACACCTCAACTAACTAGATTTTAACCTGAAATATCTACTCCCACAACCACTAATTAAATTAAATTAAATTACACTAGGTTCAGGGCATCTTATTCTTGTATGATCAGGAGTTTCACAATTGCTGCATTGTTGTGACGCTCATACACAAGATCAAGACTCAGCAGAGAGCTGCTTGAGAGGTTGAATAATTGAGAGTTCAACAAGTTAAACAGACTGTTAAACAGACTCTAGAGCTTCATTTCTAGTCAGATCTTCAGTGTTTGAAAGCCTGTGAGTAGATCTATTACACTTCTGCTTTACTCTCTCATTTTAACTGTGTATATTCTCATACTGCTTCTTCATAATCAGCGTGCTGACCATGTCTTCTTCACAGGTCTTGATTATTTGATTCAGACTCTTCACTAGATCTTTCTAACCCTGATCCTGACTCACTAGATTCTTGATCTTATTTCTCTGCTTTAACAATTGATGAGTATTACTGAGCATTTATAGAATCTAGAATGATCCTGAATTACTAGATCGACTGGCTGATGGTGTAGAAGTTTGTAGTTAAATATCTAGTTGATCCAGAACCTGCGCAGGGTCAAATGGAGCTATTTCTATAGCTTTAAAGTCGTGTAAGGGGCCTACGCCAAAGAGGTCGGCATATGATATAGGGCTTATAATACAAAAAGTAGAAAACGTTAAGGAGAGAAAGAAAGAAGGAGTATAGCAAGTGACTGTGCGAGATTCTTTATACACAGAGCGGAAGATT
>LGRN01000398.1:0-26318 GCA_001883825.1 Emergomyces pasteurianus Ep9510
GTAGAAACTGAAGAGATTTTAAATGAGAAAAGAGATATCACTCAAGTACCAGATTCAGAGTTGTTTTTTATAGATAAATAGTTTAAATGTTGATTAATGAATTCTTTTATTTCATCAGTTTGATTTTTTTTTCGTTGAGCTGTTATTTTCGTTGAGCCGTGGCGCACCCACAACCGACAGGTGGTGGGGGCCACCAAGCGAAGGCACGAGTACAGCAAATCAGGAGAAAATGGACATAATTTGCACTAGGTTCGAAAGCGGGTTAGCGGGACATATTCTGAAACTCGCCTGGATTCCAGATTTACTGCTGAGTACAGAGTACTCCGTACTAATTACTATGCATGTTGCCAACGGACCCTCACCCCCCCCTTTTTTTTTTAATTCCGTATATATATACGGAGTATACATATATTTAAAGTATTCAACGCTAAATTTTTAACAAAAGAAGCAACTTGGAAATTTTTTACTTGGCAAAATCTCTTCCCCAGGGCAGGCAGGGGAGCAGGTTCAGATGGAGGAGAGGATATGTCAAACCCCCCATGTGTAACGAAGAAGGGACTTGCGAAATCATTTGAGGTTGATCTTGCTCGTCATCGCACTGGGGATTGTAACACGAGTTGCAAACGATGGTGGACACCTGGGAACTTGGAAGGTCAGGAGGGAGGGCTGAGGCATGCTCCGAAAACGCAGGACAGCGGATATATAAGTATTTTTGTTGGATCTGGTTGGGCGTTGACAACAAAAAAGAATTTTTGTTTTTTGTTTTTTTCGATTGTGACAAGGAACAGAGATTTTTAGGTCATCGAACATTCCAATTTTCTGGCCATATTTATTTATATACAGAGTATTGAAGGCCAAACGTCTCCTTGCTGCTCGTTGGTTGATGGATCTCACTTTTTTTGACTATCCACGGAAGTATCCAATTACTCTATTATCTCTTTACGACTGCATTTTGCCCGCCCTGAAATATTTCCAGTAACTGACGTCTGTAGGGCGTCAAATATGTGAGATTCATTTGGGGGGAGAGGGGGGTTGCTGGTAACAAGAATAAAATATTTCTTGTTACACCATACACCGAACTCCGTGCAGGGCGCACTCCGGGAAAAAAAAGTTAACAACCCTTTGTCTTTCCAAGCACTTCTTTATTTGCTGCTTGCCCGGAAGCTTTTACTTATATATATTTATGTATTTAATAGTTATTTATTTATTTATTTATTTATTTTGCTCGCAAACTGTCAACCGGATGTCCAATAATATCCGCAGAACACCCACAGAACACCCACCATCAGGAAGCCGCCGCTTAAAGGGCCTCCCTGTATGTAACAAACAGGGGGAAGGAAAATTGATTTTATCACCAACAGTTTCTTCGAACTTTTAGCGCAAGCGCAATCCCCCCCTTTTTATCTGTTTCTCTGAAGGCTCTCTGATTATGTTTTCCCCCTTGGCTCTGTGTACGACCAAAAAAAATTTTTTTTTTTTTATACTCCGTAGTACTTGTTTCGAGTTCTTTTTTCTGCCACCTCTGCTTTTTATAAAATGATCCCTGCAAGGGTTGCAATGCAAGTGTTATTTTACTGGACGATCTGTACTGACCGCCCAGGGGAAGAGGAACTTCTCCTGTAAATCATCATGTCCGCAATATGGATGTGCTGTAAATCGCCCCCGTCCACTTAAAATTTGTTACATAGTATTTTTGAGATGGGCTCCACTGGTCCCTTGACATATTTGAATACTTGATTCAATTTTCTATACTATAAGGTTCGGAAGGATGTTCGTCAAGTACAGAGTAGTACCAGAGGCTAGAGGAGGTTAGAGGAGAGTGAGCAGTGAGCACTTGGCCCCCAAAATTAACCAGAAAACCCGTGTCCAACTGGTGAATTTATATGGTTATATACGGGATAGAGCGTCTATTTACGAGCAGGGCGTTCCCCCCTCCCTTCTCTCTCTCAACGGGTTTCAGGACTTTTACTGATTTCCTCAGCATCGTCAAGTACAGTACTCAGTACGGAGTACATGCATATCCAATTCGTGAGAACAAGAAAAATAATAATAATGAATACTAGGAATGTGCTCTCCTTGTATGGTGCTCAGCTCGGGGGAAGAAGCTGTGGGAGGATAAAAAATAACTAAACCGCTTGGCCCACTTGAGGCTCCCTCCCCTGCTGGGTGCGGGCCTCCCTGATGTCAGCCCTTCGGGAGGACCAGAGGGAGCCATTGTTTAATATTATTATTATTGGCATTATTAACTACTATCCCTTTCGTTATTTATTTGCACAGCGGTCGCATGCCCTTCCTGTCCAGATCAAGGTTTTTTCTTTGGGGGTGTGTAGATTTTGATTTTCCAGCAAAGCCAACCTTTCTTGTTTGATGTAGAACCAGAGAGCCCGTGACGACCCATTCGCAGAAGGACCCAACATAATTTGTATGCGCGCACTTGCTTAGGTCAATTATATGGGGGAGAAAACTGGGAATCTTCCTCGTGGAATAATCTGGAGTACGGAATACGGAGTACATTAGCCACTCTGTTATCTGGCACTGTGGGTAGTAATAATTGCCTGGTGGTGTTCGCTGGGTACTGGGTACCTCGCGTACCGGAGAGAAACTGGTGTGGGCGAGGTATCTGGTACGCGTCCGCTCCAGGCGTCCCACCAGCCTGGAGTTGCAGCGGGTGACTAGGCCTCATCGGGGCATGCTTGGCAGCCGTCCCCCCCTAAAGTCGGCCAAAGTTTCATTTTTTCCCCCCAAAAAAACCACCACAGATTTGAACCTCATCTTGATCAGAGAACATGCTGCCGCCTCCTTTTCGACGACTTTGACCAAGCAGGACTGGACTCACCGTGCATCTAGCTGTCCGGAGCCCGTTCAGTAGGCGAGTTCTCATGATTTCGTGACAAAACCCCTCTCATGTTCCCCCAGCGTCGTCGTCTTTTGTTGGGTTTCCTTGTTGGACCATTGCCTCTCTTTTTCTCACCCAACATTGGGGCCTCCTTAGACATTTAGCTTTTTTCGTTTCACATTCACTTTGCCCTTCATCCCCCCCGACTCCCACTGCTGCTATCGGCTTGACTGCTTGGTAGCGTCCAATGGTCCCGCTGCTGGCATTTCGCATTTGATTTTATCAACTTCAGTTTCTGGAACCGCCTGGAAGGTTTTGGTGGTTCAGGAACGCGAGTGATAGGTAACGCAAAACCTTGGTTAGGCCTGCGAGAAAGTTGGAGCCGCGAATCCAAGAACCAGCTTCCGCCATTGCATCTGGGTACGTCCGGGAAGTACAGTAGATTCATTCTACCATCCCTTCCCCTAAATCTGCAGTAAACTTCTCGCCCCGGACGGACTCGTTGAGGGTGTGACTGATGAACTCGTTCCGACAATATGCTGACAAAGGGAGTGTGTACCGTAGCAGCCAGGCTTCCTTTCCTTTCGTTCCCTCAGCAGCTCGTTCCCATTCGCACTTCCACGCTCCGCATAAGTCGTCCCTAACGAATCCGAATTCGCTGTCTTTTGCCTGGCGCACCACGTTTTGAGACGACGACTACTGGCTGCCATTGTCATTTCAATTCCAACCTGCCACCCTCATTATATTTCCGTCCTGTTTACTCCCATCTCGGATTTCTCTCTTTTTCACACCTGCCCTTTAGGTTGAGACTCTCGCTTTCCCTACCCCGTCATGGCATTCCTATTTAAGTCAAAAAAGAGCCAGGCTGCAAATAGCAGCTTGCCCCCAGCCACCAGACCTATTCATACCTCCGACGGAACGGCACATAGTTCATCATCGGCACCCCTCAACGGCGTGCGAGATGGCGGACCAGTGCAGTCCCCCGGCCCTGGCAGCGCGAACAACTCTTTGAACTCTCTGAGCGGCACCGTTAGTCCAGACCAATCTAGGACACGGAGGGATAGAGCAGACTCGGAACCCCAGGTGTGTTGTCCCGGAGTTACTCCCAGAGAAATTATCCACTTTCTACCGGCCGCTTTCTGTTACCTCATACTTTTAGCAGTGTCTCTGCTGTCTCTACCGTTACCCGTAGCAGACTTCTTCTTTGTTCCGCAATAGCTAACCTTGTGTTGCTCAGGGTCCACGAACACAAATTCCAAATGGAAATAGCACACCTTCACCGGTTCCAAATCCCGCCCTTTTCCCATGGTCGCAGCGGCGGTTGAACTTTCCCCAGAATTTCCGCCCTTTCCCCCGATATGGCGCCGCCGTTAATGGTGTAGCGTCAAAGGAAGGTGATATTTACATGATGGGCGGGTTGGTGGATGGTTCAACCGCGAAAGGGGATTTATGGATGGTGGAAAATAATAGCGGCAACATGTCCTGCTTCCCAATCAACCCTGTGACTGAAGGACCCGGTCCTAGAGTTGGACATGCAAGCTTATTAGTTGGGAACGCATTTATCGTGTTCGGCGGAGATACAAAAACGGATGACAATGATTCGTTGGACGATACGTTATATTTATTAAATACTTGTGAGTTTTTTGCAGTTTTGCTTCCTTTTTTTTTTTTTTTTTTTTTTTTGACGATTATTTTATTTCATTGTTTCACGATCGCTCATTATTTCTCCAAGCATCTCGACAATGGTCTCGTGCTGTCCCCCCGGGACCTCGGCCTGCGGGTAGATACGGCCATACATTGAATATATTAGGCTCAAAGATCTATATTTTCGGTGGCCAAGTGGAGGGCTTTTTCTTCAACGATCTAGTTGCCTTCGACCTCAACGCGCTTCAAAACCCGTCGAATAAATGGGAAATTTTAATTCGCAATAGTCATGACGGTGGCCCACCACCCGGCAAAATACCACCCGCTCGAACGAACCACACCATTGTCAGCTTCAACGATAAGCTTTACCTGTGAGTTTTTCCACAGGTAGTATATTTTGAGTGTTAAAATACTAATCCCACTAGGTTTGGTGGAACGAATGGGCTGCAATGGTTTAATGACGTCTGGTGCTACGACCCCAGATCGAATCTTTGGACACAACTAGATTATGTTGGATTCGTACCCGCAGCAAGAGAAGGGCATGCTGCTGCCATAATTAATGATGTTATGTATATCTTTTCTGGACGCACGGAAGAAGGCGCGGATTTGGCGGATCTAGCAGCGTTCCGTATCACCACCAGACGATGGTATTCTTTCCAAAACATGGGACCATCACCATCTCCCCGCTCTGGCCATAGCATGACCGCGTTTGGCAAACAAATAATTGTCCTTGGGGGCGAACCGAGCACTGCACCCCGCGACCCAGAAGAGCTCAGCCTCGTGTATATTTTGGACACTGCAAAAATTCGATACCCTACTGAACCCAGTCCCACTTCTCCAACTGGTAACGCACCCCGCAAGCTGGGTCCAGCAGATCGGCCTAGCACATCCGGTCGTACATCACGCGAAGCCCATAATTCAACTCCGGACCTGCACGGTCGCCGTGGACCGCCATCAGGCCGCGAAAGCGCCACATCTGGGAGGCCTGATGCATCGAGCCCCGCCCCTGGTGGCCCAGGTTCTCGTCTACCTAGGGCATCAATCGCCCAAGCACCAGCAGGACCACCTCCTCCCGGACAAGCACCAACTCCAACACCTAGGAGCGCTAATGCTAGTAGCCATGGTTCACGAAGCAAACCACCCAAAGGAGAACGAGGAACAACTCCTGTTGACCATCTGAGAGCTGCCGGTAATGAAAGAGACAGACAGTCACCTGTTGTGCGTGATGCGCGTCAAGGACGAGAACAGAGCCCCCTTTCTGGTGGCCGCCAGCAATCCTCGCGACTTTCTGCTAGAGCCATGGAAGCTGGAGAAGCTGCCCCACTAGTGACACCAGCGAGGCAACGCTCATTACGACAGAGACATCATAACTCTATTGATAGTGTAGATGATTCCATCCTGGGCAAGGGCCCTGGCAGTGCTGATGGGTCGGAGCCAAGGAACTATAGGAATTCCAGAAACCTCGCCGACGAGCCCCGCTCTCCGCGACTCACGCCGCACCAAGAAGCTCTTATTAAGGACCTCGAAGCAGCAAAAGCCAGGAATGCTTGGTATGCTTCAGAGTTGGCAATGGCTCGCAAGGCAGGCTATTCTCTTAGTCCAGCAAATCCTTCTCCTCTTGACCAGCGATCGATCGATAATTTTAAGGAAGAAGATCGCCCTTTGATTGAAGCTTTTCTTTCCATGCGTGCAGAATTGGCGAAAATGCAAGCCGCTGTTGATCGTCAAGCTGCAATTGCCTCCAAGAGAGTGGCAGAGGTGGAGCACCAGAGGGATGCTGCTATTAATGAAGCTGCTTATGCCCAGGCTAAACTCGCTGCTCAAGGGGGTAGCCGAAGGGGTACTCCCCAATCAGATCGTAACGGTCGTGACATTGATGAAACAAACCCTGACCGATCTGCTGAAATAAGTCGACGACTAGCTCTTGCCCTTGCCTCTCAGGCGGAAATGAAGGCCAAGGCAGAAACGTTAATGTCCGAACTCCAAGAAGAGAGAAAAGCAAGGGAGCTGGCCGAGGAGCTTCATGAGGTCACGAGTAAAAGACTGTCTGAAATGGAATCCCGAAACAACAACCTCGAATTGGAGAGTCTGCGGACAGAGCTCCATCACTTGCAGTCTGCATTCAGAGAAGAGGCAGCCCTCCGATCTGAAGCCGAAAGTACTCTCAAACTGGCTTTGATTGATAAAAGTGAACTGTCTCAAAATCTAAAGGATCTGAATAGCCGTCTGGAAAACCATGGCACTGATGTCGGATCTCTTCGTGAAGCGGTCAACGCTTCTACGGCTAAAGCTGAGCTCATGGAGAGACAGCTAGAGGAGGAACGCGACCACCGCGAAGGTTTAGAGAGGAAGCTCCTGCAACTGCGAGCAGAGCATGAAGAGAGGACGACTGAGCTTGAGAACACAACTCGTCGGTTGAGAGATGCCGAAGAGTTAGCAGAAACACATGCTAGGGAAGCAGAGAGCCACAGAGCAGCGTTCTTGGCCAGTTTGGATCGTACCTCTTCGCATGATTCTGAATCTACTTCTAGATCGCTTTCTGAGCAAAGAGTCGCGGCCCTCAAGGAGCAAGTTGACCGGGCGAATGAGTTAGTGAAAACCAACCAACAGGCAGCAAATGAAGCTTCTGAGAAACTTCGACGGGCCGAGGAACGTATTGCCGGATTGGAGCAGTATCAGGAACAAGCTAGCCGGGAAGGTCTGCAACTCCGCAGGCAACTCCAAGCTGCTCTTAAGGAAAGCCAGGCGCTCAATAATGAGAACCGAGAAGTAAAGGCACAACTCGAGAGCCATCAACGCGATGCGAGTGCTTTGGCTATACAGCATGCAGCATTGAAAGAGCTACTTGGCGAGCGTGGTATCACCGCCGATAACAGGCGATCCCCATTGTTGGATTCACCTGGTTCTCGTTTCGGGACTCCTGAGCACAACCGTCTCCGCGAACTAGAGCAACAACTTCAGTCAAGCCTAAAAGCGCATGAAGAAACGAAGGCATCCTTCGAATCTAGGGAACAAGAGGCCGACAGAGCCTACAATGAGAAGCTTGAGCAGCTTGAGAACGATTACCAGTCAGCCGTTCACTATGTGAAGGGAACAGAGAAAATGCTGAAGCGAATGAAGGACGAGCTGTCGAAATACAAATCGCAAAACTCTAAGCTGCAGGCTGACTTGGAGAATGCCCATCGGAAAGCCAGTTCACCAGTTTCCCCATCTCAAGAAATGTCCGCTCAATGGGAGGGCGAGCGATCTAATTTACAAAAGACTCTATCGGACCTTCAAGAAAATACTTCCTCTTCGATTAGTAACCTAGAAGCCCAGCTCGCAAAACTTCGAGAAGACCTCTCGGCCGCTCAATCGGAAAGAGATCAAAGCCGCTCTGAGCAAGACAACATAAGGCGTGAATTATCGAGCCTCACGGAAAAGAGCCGGGAGGACTTGGAGCAACTCAAGAACGAGAATGTCCTTCTTGAAAGCCGGGCGCTGGATGCCGAACAAAAAGTCACAATGCTCCTTGACCAAGTCGAATCCTCAGTTACGAATTATCGACGACAATCCCAACAAGTAATGACCCAATCCAATGGCTTACACCGTACAGTCAGCAACGCGTCTAGCAATACGATTGGTGGCCGACCAAGGGCTGGCAGCAATGTGTCTCAAGATGACTCTTTCCTGGACCACCGTGGTTCTTTCGCACTTGATTCTCTTGCTTCAGAGCTAGACGCTCTCCGAAGCCACTGGGAAAGCACGAACCGAAACTACCGCGTGAGCACCCAATTTGACTTTGACCGTACACCCACAAAGGAAACATATGGCGAAAGTGGATTGAGCGATAATTTGGCAAGTTGGCGGAAGCGGCTGGATGAGGAGGAACGGTCGTCGACTCCCGTAAAAGCCCCAACGTCAGCCGCCTTGGCTACTACTGTGCCTGCAGCATCAACAAAAGACAATATGATTTGATGTAACAATACACGCGATGCGATTTCACGTGGCTGTAAATGGTGTACAAATCTGGGCGTTTCTTTCCTGGTTGGTTAGACAAGGCCATGTCTGGAGGAAGAGTGGTTACAGATCTTGATGGTCAACACTCTTGATATACCCCCCTTTTTCTTTTCCCTGCTCCCTCTTCTGCTCTTTTCAGGTTGCCTTTGTTTCGACATTTTTTAAAAATTGCTTGTTTTGCTATTCCTCCTCTGCTGTTCCTATACCTTTTTAACATTTTCTCCTCCCCATCCGTTGTTCTATTCACCTCTATTCTAGTTTATTATTTCTCTATTATCTGCCTTCTGACTTCCATTATTATTTTATTGATTATTTTCTTCTTCCGTCGCTTACATTCCTTACTACTAATAGCACTAGATACTCACTGGTTCTTCAGCTTTGTGCTACATTTTTTTTCCCCACCCCCTTCGTTCCTCTCCTTTCCTTTCATCTCCTCCCAGACTTTATTGTTTTCTGTCATATTTGTGTCCCTTAATTTATCTTCTGCCAGAGAGTCGGGGGAAGTCTTAGGGTATATATATATTTCACATTTTATTCGATTTGAAGAAAATATCATTTTCCTCGCTTCATTCGTTTCAGTCCTAATGCTCGATTTCTTTTGATGTAGCCTATGCTCTTTTCCGTCTCTGGTCTTGGGTCCTTGACTATTTAGTTTTATTTCTTTGGCTTCTACAGCTTGTTTTATTTTTTCCTGTTATTTCCTGTTTTGTCACTTTTTCTTTCGAATTTTTTTTTTTTTTTTTTGTTTTAACTTTTATTTTAATTTTTATTTATTTATTTCATTTTTGGCTTTGTTTGTTCGTTCTCTTCTTTTGCTTTGACACTGATATCCCTCCCCAGTTTTCATTTTCATTAGACACAATTTTGTCTTATCTATTAAACATATTTTATATGTTTGTAGCTAATTAATTTGGTGGCTTATGACAACCTTATTTTTACTATTTTGGTTTACTTTTTCCATGGACTCTTTTTTGGTCTTCTTGTTACTATTATATTCTGTGTATAAATAAATATTTTGGAAATTCAAAACATTTTAGCAGCTAATATTTCCGCGGGTGTGTTTTTTGTGTAGGTCGCCGTTTGTGTATTAGGTACCATTCAGTTAGGGAAGCTTAGCAGGCTGTTTTTCACTATCAATGCATCGCAACTGAGACAAGGTAAGTAATACGGCTAACGTTATTATAATATTTCACTGAGACTGAGAGTTAACTATAGCTACCGGAATTGACTCCTTATCCTCCCTTTCTAAATAATACCAGCGACGCCTATTCCGACATTATGGATCCGCTCAATTCGTTTCCTGAATCGTCTTATATCGATCAACCGATCCCTTCGCCAAGAATAGATCTTTTACGGCTCGATTCACCTTTCTTTCCTCGTCACCGCTGCCCCAAGCCCCGCCGCCAGGAGTGTGTAAAACGATTCTATCACCTTTACCCATCGCCACGGTTGCCTTCCCGCCTAGGCTAACCATCCGTTCGTCACCTGTCACCTCACTCCGCCTAACCCACAAATTCTTGCCTGACGCACCAGGTTCTCCGCCCTGAAGGCCGTAGGGCTGATGACTCCTGCGTTCTGACAATATAGAACACTGTACAGGAATCAGGAACTCAATGTCGCGTATCACACCGTCACCACCAGGATGCAATCCCCGGCCACCTGATCCTTTTCGGAGGGAGAATTCCCGGAGGATACATGGATATCGTTTCTCGAAGACCTCCGGATCCGTGATGCGCGTGTTAGTCATGTGGGTGTGCACGCCACTCTGCCCAACCCACGTTGGCCCTGCTCCGCTGCCGCCGGCAATGGTCTCGTAGTATCCAAATCCATTGACGTGTTCCCCGTTTGCCGTCTTGCCGCCCGTGCCAAATGTGAGGTTATTGCAACATCCTTGAGATGCGGCGCAGGCATTGAAAGCTTTCAATACAACATCAGTGATCCGCTGAGATGTAAGCACATTTCCTCCGACGACGCCAGCGCCCTTGGATGGTGACAGCAGCGTTTGTGGGGGAATTCTGATGTCAATGGGATTCAAACATCCCTGGTTTAGAGGGATATCGGATTTCACTAATGCCCGCAGACAGTATATAATTGCCGAATGGGTGATGGCTGTGGGAGCGTTGGTGTTACCGAACACTTCACAGCCTGTTCCCGAGAAATCAAATATGGCCTCCCCTTTTTCGCCGTCGATCGTTACTTTCAGGGCAATTGGTGTACCATCGTCCATACGGTCAACTGCTTCCAGGGTAGAACCCAATGTCTTCGCAGTGGTTTTCAGAAGTTCTCGCACGGCGATTTCGGCAGTACTCTGGATCGCGTACATATACGTATGCACGCGCTCTAGCCCATATTCCTTGATTAGCCCGTTGATAAGGGATATGCCCTTTTGGTTGGCAGCGACCTGAGCGCGGAGATCGGACATGTTATCCTGCAGACATCGGGTACCGGAACAACCAGGATATTGCGCTGGCTCTTTCAATAGCAGCTCTGTCATCCTTTCTTCATTGAATACTCCTCCAGTGACTAGTTTTTCAGCCTCGATGGCTGCGCCTTCTTGCCATAACTCAGTGCTTGTTGGGGGCATAGAACCAGGAAGACACCCGCCGATATCCGCATGATGGCCACGGGACGCAACATAAAATACAATCTCGCCCTTGTCGAAGACGGGCGTGATGACTGTGATATCGGGCAAATGTGTCCCGCCGCAGCTCGGGTGGTTGGAGATCAGGACGTCGCCATCCTTGAGCTTACCTGCCCAGTATTTGTGTTGGTATCGGACAGCAAATTGCATAGACCCCAAATGAACAGGAACGTGAGGTGCATTAGCCACGAGGCCTCCATCTGGTGAAAACAGTGCGCATGAAAAGTCAAGGCGTTCTTTAATGTTGGTTGAGACAGATGTCTTTTGTAGAGTTCGACCCATCTGTTCAGCGATGGACATGAAACGGTTACCAAATATTGACAGTTGGATGGGGCTGATACTGGTAGGGTTTGTCGACGCGGCCACTGTCCCATTGGGCGCGGGAACTTTCTTCTTGAGGTCAATCACGACGCAGCTTTCGAGAATGCTCGCAACCGCCCCGGGGACCAGGACAATAGTTTGAGTTTGATCGATGATCATTGCTGGGCCTTGGATGCGGGATCCCTCCTTGAGGTCTTCGAGTTTAAACACAGGAGTCGCGACTCGTCCATATTCTGCACCGAAATATACGCTTGTCATCCCATTGGTGTCCGTGGTTGAGACATCCTTGAGCACTGTTTTTTTCATCTGTTTGCAAGAAAATTAGCGAGGGATATTACTTTGCTGGGTTTCTATATTAGATACTCACCTGCATATACGGGCTGATCTCCTTCTGCCTCGAGGAGGATGCGATGCTTCGTACCCGAATATCATCAACAAGAATCCGTTTATCAGGCGAAAGGAAGCCAAACTCGATTTGATGCCGTTTATTGAACTCAGCACCGAAATCCCAGTCATCACCCTTAAGAATCATAAGCGCCGTACTGGTACCGTCATGGCGCATATTAAGATACATTTCATGCCGGATACTTTCGCGTGAAAATCCTTGAGCTTCCAGTTCCTCGGTGGAAGTTTCCGCCAGTGCCTCTAATTTCGATCTAAAGTCTTGTTCTGTCGACGCGTCGAAAACGTCTGAAGCTGGCTGCGTGGCTTCGTGCACTACATCTGCGAGAGCCATTCCGTAAGCTGACAGGATTGAAGAGTACTTGTGAATAATGACGCGGGAGATTCCCAGAACGGCTGCAACAGAGCAAGCGTGCTGGCCACCAGCACCACCGAAACAAGATAGATGGTGCACAGACGTGTCATAGCCGCGAGCTTCCGTCAATGCGCGAATTGGCCGCGACATAGATTCATTTGCAACTGACAAGAATCCGAGCGCCACTTCCTCTGGTGTAAATTCGGTCCACCCTTTTGAGCGTTGTTCATCGTTAATTTTGTCTGTTAACTCTGTGAATTTTTGGCGGGTGATTTCCACATCGAGTGGCTCATCTTCGTTTGGTCCGAAAATTTTTGGAAAGTATTCTGGAAGCAGGCGACCTAAGAAAAGATTGGCATCCGTGACGGTCAGAGGCCCACCTTTTCGGTAGCAGGCCGGCCCAGGATGGGCGGAGGCGGACTCTGGGCCCACGACAAAAAGACCGTTCCGCCAGAAGAGGATCGAGCCTCCTCCAGCAGCAACCGTGTTGATGTCTAGCTGAGGGGATTGAATCGATACTCCGGCAATTGTGGTTTCAAAGACGTGGTCGTAAACCCCCGAGTAGCGGGATACTATAATGCAAACGCCATTAGAAAGAGATTGGATATGTAACAGCTGCGAAAAAGAGGACGGATACATACCATCTGTACTCGTGCCACCCATATCAAATCCTATGACAGGCACTTGCTCATCGTCATCCCAGGAGGTCTGCGCATATCCGACGACACCACCTGCTGGCCCTGACAAAATAGCCTTCAAGCCGCTAAATTTTCGAAAGTCCACCAATCCGCCATCTGACTGCATAAACTCACACCGTGTGCTTCCAGACGCAAGCCCACCAATAAAGTTCGAAGATATTGAGTCGATATACTCTTTAATTACTGGGGTCAAATATGCATCTGCAGTGGCACTCATGCCTCGAGGCACTGCCTTTATCATGGGCTGCAGTTCAGAAGATATCGCTACAGAAAATCCCATCTCAATGGCAACTTGCCCAATTAATTTCTCATGAGCCGGAAACGTATACGAGTGAAGCAACACCACGGCTATTGACCGGTAACCTTCTTCCCATAGCGTTTGCAGGTCATTTCTGATTTTTTGCATATCTGGCTTGGCGAGAACATGGATATATTCGCCTGTAATTCCTCTAACAACATCTTCTGCTTCCTCAATTGGCTGAGGATTAGGATCCTCAGCATATCCCTTAAGTGTTACTCTCTCATCAACCTCAACAACTTTCTCATACAAGACGCCAGGCTTGGCGACCGAAAGATCAAAAATATTAGGCCGAGACTGGTTCCCGATGACTAGGATGTCTTTAAAACCTTTCGTAATGAGAAGTGCAGACCGCGCTCCTTTTCTTTCTAGCAATGCATTGGTTGCGACGGTCGTGCCCATGCGGAGTGATTCAATGGGTGTAAGGTCTAGTAGCTGCCCACGAGGCAGCTTCTTCCCCGTGGCGATTTCTAGAACCCGTCTGATGCCTTCGGTTGGCGCATCTTTGTAATTTGAGGGATCGACGGAGAGAAGTTTGAGGATAATATCTTCGCGTCCGGGGACCGAAGCGTGAACATCTGTGAACGTTCCGCCTCGATCTATCGATATTCTGACTTTTGGCGGCCCTATCTGCGGAGGTTGGATGGCCATGTTCGGCTGGCTGTGAGTGAGGAGATCAATCTTCACCCGGAGTCGACGTGGAAGGTATTATGCTAGACGTATTGCGACGATGATTTCAGAGAAAATGAGAAGCGCTGATGATGAGTCTAGAAAACGCGAAACTATAGATTATTTATTAGACAATGCGTAAAACAATGGGTCTACAATTTTTCCAAACGTCAAGATCTGGGCGTGTTACCGAGCTTGCTGTTTCGAGAAAAGGCAGTATTATCGGGAGAAAATTCCCATCCTCATCCATCTGGGGGAAGTGATATCCATATCCCTGAGCATCTCGTTGGCGCTGCGTTCCGTATTGCCGTCAATCCGGCCGATGAGATCGGGACAATATACCGATCTGATAAGATAAACTTTAACTGCCAGAAAGTTAACTGGTTATTAAGCTTTGTTAGCGCCGTTTAGTCGGCTGAGGAAGCCGATATGTCTTTCTTTTGCGGTTACCCACAGGGGAGTGGAGCAGCGGTTGATGCACACGGTACGGAGTATACCCGGCATTATGTGCCTCGCTTTCGGAGTTTATAACCTTACTTGCAGTCGTATTAGGGTGACGATAAAACCGCGGTCTTGTGAGCAATGGAGGATTAAGGGCCATCCATTGCTAGCTGGTAGTATAGGCCCGTCTAACTACACAGCCAGGAATCCCTGAATCCTAGAAGCCTTTACTAGCCTCGATTTTTTTTCCATTTCTTGTCTAATCCTGTCCAAGTAACAAGATAAATATTTATGATGGTTGGTGACGTTTCAGCACTCACAGTTAGACTCAATGCGCGCAAGAATGTCATAACTTTTACTTCTGGCCTTGCACCGACGTGTCTCCAAGCAAACCTCATCTGTCTGCCCTCGAAATACGCTCAAGATTTCCGACTACTCTGCCAACGCAATCCTGTACCCTGTCCTCTCCTCGCAGAATCAAAATCTGTTGGCAAATATTCAGATCTAAAGTCATGGATGCCCAATATCCAAGATTCTGCCGTTGCAGCCGAAATCGACCTTCGTACCGATATTCCCCGGTACATGGTGTATAGGGACGGCAAATTGGTTAAGTTCCAATGTCAGAATATAGTCGATGATTGGACTGAGGATCATGTTGGATTTTTGGTTGGATGTTCCTTCAGTTTTGAGAGTGCGCTTACGGCAGCCGGGCTCTCACCTCGCCACACTGTCATGCAGAGGAACTGTCCGATGTACAGAACCAACATCCCTCTCTGCCCTGCAGGTGTTTTCACACATGGTACTTTCGTGGTGTCGATGAGGCCCTATGCTTTGGATCAAATCGACGATGTACGGCTTATAACAAGGCCTTACGTTGGGACCCATGGCGAACCGATTGCTTGGGGATGGGATGCCGTTCGCGACCTAGGCATCGAAAATATCGATTGCCCGGAATGGGGAGACGCACCGTTGGCTATTGATGGGAATCCATTTGGCTCGACGACGGAGAGGAATGTCGTACCAGTTTTTTGGGGCTGCGGTGTTACTCCCCAAGAAGCTATAATTAGAGCAAATTTGCAAGGCGTTGTGATGGCTCATGCACCCGGGCATATGCTGGTCTTGGATGTAAAAGACGGTGAAGTTTTGGATAGATAGATAGAAAATAGAACTGGTTTTCTGAGAATTTTGAATATTCTGAAAGGTCAACAAGCAGGCTTTAAATGTGCACCTAAGTCTGTGCGATGCAACCCAGCAATGAGCAACCTAGCAGGAATAGTGTAAGTAGGTGTAAATACAACAGATAACACGTATATAGCTGCATAGTTTTAAAGCTTCGATTTATTTTGAATTCATCTCGGGATTTCTCTTTTAACAGGATAATCAGAATAACACCTTTTCGAGAACCTCGAGGGCACCCTCGACTTTCTCCGATGAACTCAGGAACTTAGAGATGGTACTTGAAATCCAAGTCCCAATCACCAGTTTTAACCTTCCGCTTATCCTCGATCTCTCCATTTTTTATCCTTAACTTCAGATTGTCACAATGTTTGAGGTAGAAGAAATACACGACAATCAATCCCTGGGCCACAACCACTGAACCCAACGAGAAACTATGTCCAAGGACATAAGGTGCGTCCCGGTAAATTTGCCCTGCCACTACTCCAGCTGTATTTCCTATGGTTTGCTGCATTCCGATGGCTGTGGCACGTCGGTAATGTGGAGAGAAACTCACGTTAATCCAAGTAACATTGAGTCCTGGCCCATTGTAGACGGAAACGGCACATAAGAAAGTAGCAAAAAACTTGACCGCATTGTTTGAAACGGTCAAGAGTAAGATGTACCCGACCAAGCCGAAAATGTTGGCTAGAAATATGAACTAATTCATATCGTTGTTAGTAAAAGGCAATGGAAACCTGTGAAAGCATTGGCTTACTGGTCCTCGCATGGTCAGCTTGTCTGATATCAGAGCGAAAACGACAAAGCATATTCCACCGAATATATACACGGGAACACTGAGGTACTGTGCCTCGATACCGGTGTGCCCCATACTAGTGAGAATAGATGGCAGGAAGGTACTAAAGCCGTAGAGCAAGATATCCTGACAAAATTGTATTCCACCACTGTTGTGAAGTGAGTAATTATTCTGGGTATACATTTTAGGGTGAAATTTACCTGATATAAGTTTTGGGGTCCGTTGCTGCGATTTTTACTTCATCCCAGCTGAAATCCTCGCTTCCACTGTATGCCTTATTACGTTCAGCTCGAAGTGACATGAGCTCTCGTTCTCTGGCATTCAAGAAATATGCCTTTGTCATGTCGTTCGGAAGCCCAAACCATACAACAATTGCACACGCGACACTGAAAATGCCTTCGATGATATATACCCACCTATAGATAAAAGTTAGGGATTGTATTTGTCACGAATGGTGGATAGAGCACGAACCTCCAACCAGCGAAGCCTCCAATTCCATCCATGAATAGAATCCCATAAGCAAGAATACCTCCAAAAGCCCCTGCGATAGCAGTAGAAACAAATAAATACGAAACTCTCTTGGCCTGCTCCTCTCTACGGTAGACCATTGTTAAGTACAAGTTTAGGCTCGGAAATAACCCTGCTTCGCAGGCTCCAAGAAGTAATCTTGTGGCATATAAGCCTCCAACGTTCGTAATAAAGCCAGAGAATATTGTCGTCAGTGACCACACGACACATAGACCTGTGATTACGAAGCGGGGGGTAAATTTTTTCAGCACCAGGGCCCACGGAGTCTCGAAGGTGACATAGGTGGCATAAAAGATAGACACCGCTGTGGAAAATTCCTGGCTGGAGGCGTTGATATCCTCTGGCATTCCGGCCACCTTGACGTTTCCTGCTATACGTTAACAAGCTGGCCCAAGATATAATAGCCGACGACCGATGAAACGAAGCAACACACCGATATTTGAACGATCGAGGAAGCAGCAAAGGTAGACGAGCATTATGACAGGCGTCAAAAATACATCGACTCTTGCTAGGAGCTTCTTTTCTTCCACAGGGTCGATTTCAGGCAGTGTGTCGTCGTGTGCCTCAATTTTACCCTCATCTTGAATAATCGATATAGGAGCAGCGAGGTTCTGTTTTTCCCCTCGAGAAGATCTTGAAACGACTGATCCGGGCATGGTGGAAATTTGGTGAAATTTGGTGATCTTTGGTGAAAATTGGTGATGCCTCTCTTCGAGGGGCATGGGCGAACAAGAGTCAATATGGCACCCTAGAAGTTCAAGCTATGAAAGCCACAAATCGAGATTGCTGAAGGACACAATTCGAATGTGGAGTAGGCGGGAGAATTAAAACAAGTAAATGCCACCCGCAAATTTGCCAAAGTATCCGGGGTTGCCCCTGAGCTGGAGCTTGGAAAACTGATCGGGATGCGATGCCGACGACAAAACGTCATCGGGATATTGTTGGCTCCAAACTCCGCAGCACCATTGCTCCAGTGATACTCTTAATTTTAGGCCACCAAAGGAAAAAAATACCAAAGGCACACTACTGATCGCAATTAGGCAGGGACATCCAAAGTGAGCGCACCGGTAAACAGGCCATTTTAGCATCAAACAGGAAATTTCTCCCCTGATTCGTAACTGCCAGCAAATCCTGACTGTACCAGGACACCCCGTAAGAACTTATTCAGAAGGTAATGAAAGCCCACATATAGCCCCATTATGATTTAAAATACCATATTTAGCATGAATGAAATGTCCGCAATTGGGCCGGAGGCGGACTTTGCTCGCAGAAGTTCGCCTCCTGGCATTCTCCAGGACCGGAAACCGCCTGTCTGCCCTATTGAATACTATCAATGGGGAGAGTTAATAATATTGTCCCGTCGATTTCCAAGTTGTGGGTTTTGTTTTTGCCATTTCTGTGGAGTTATTTTCATTTTTTATAATGGATATTTTCTGATGCAAATCCATGGTTAGCTCGTCTTTTTCTAACTTTTTTTGAGGTGATTTACCTTTTTCTCCTTGATGAAGCTAAATTCCTATCTTGATAAAAGTCCACTGTAATCACCCCTCTCCAGTGAGCTTCTGTACAATTTCCACATATAGCCTTCCGTCTTCCCAGGTCCATTTCTGGTAGTTCTGTAGCTCTTTAAGCCGCAACACCCGATGGATGGAGATTCTTGGGTGGGATGTGCGGAGTAATTCGTGCAGATTATCAGAGTATCAGCCACCAGCGCTACTTGATTCATACCTAACAGCTAGTAAAATATTGGGCCAATCACACACGATGGGCGAAGCGACAGGATTTGTAAGGCTTGTTCTCATGATTTCGCTGGCCCTAATTGGGGTACAGCTAAAAAAGAAAAATCAGCCGTAGTAAGGCTGCGCGATGGCCAAAGTCTCTCGCATTGATACGGAGTAGTGCAACCCCTCTCTGCATGGTATTTATACGAGCGATAACGCAAGAGATAAGAATCATTGTCTTGCAATAGTTTCAGAATAACTTTTTTTTGGCAATGTATTCATAAAAATTATCTTCGGATATGCCACGCTCCATATACTCGAAAACTAGCAGTTCGGACCGTCTTCGCCGTGCCCCCGTAGCGTGAGCTGAACTTCCTCCTGGCAATCTTGTGTGTATTCACACCATACTAAGCCCTATCATAGATGCAATTATTGTAGAAAACGCAAGACGAAATGCCTTGGTGGAAATGATGGATCGGCCTGCAGGAGCTGTGTCATTGCTGGTCGGGCATGCAGCTATCCGGACGCTCAAAAAACTGTCAGAGTGCCAGAAGCGTGAGATTTTTGATGCTTGCTGAAAACTTTGATATACACGCTGACAGTTGGTAGATATCTCATACAGCTAGAAGATCGAGTAAAAGACTATGAGAAAGCCCATGGCAAAAGTGCACGACACCAGGGATCTTTAAATGAGGCCACTGCAGTCTCTGATAGTCCTGTGTTCCCAACTGCAACCACGGATGAGGATGATATCGACGATAATCCACTCACCGAAAAGATAGCTCATTTGGTCCTCAGTCCTGAAGGAGATAAAAGTTTGTATTTCTTTTCTGCTCCCCTTCTAAAAGTTTGACGCTCACGTACCAAAAAAAAAGGATATTTTGGCAATTCTTCATCTGCCAGCCTTGGGAAGAAGTTCCTCGACTTCGTCAGGTCGTTTAACGCCGGGTTGGATATCGGAGAAGATTTCATCACTCCAACGTACAACAGCAGCTCAAATTTCTCTATTCGTTCAAATGCACACCAGATCGGGCCAATAGCCACTTCACTCCCACCATTTCCAATTGCGAAAAGGCTCTATGCACAGCAATATGCCTACATCGGCACAATTTTCTCTTTCACGTCGCCAGAGACATTCGAGAGCAATATTCGCGAGATGTATGATCGAGAGCCCGATTTTTCGGATAAGAGGGATTGTCTATTATATTGCCAAATATTCGTAATACTTGCATTTGGCCAGATGTACTCCATCAATCAATGGACAAGTAATGATGGGCCTCCTGGGTTTGAGTACTTTCAACAGGCTATGAACCTTCTTCCTGACATCCATGAACAGCCCTCGGTGACTTTTGTCGAGGTCCTCGCGTTGGTTGGATACTTTTTTCAGAATTTGAACCGGCGGCATACTGCTTTTCTATATGTAACATCTTCGCCTCCTATCTTGAGCACCATGAGAAATATTTTACTGACATTTTAATAGATTGAGTTGGCACTGCGAATGGCCATATCATTAGGATTGCATCAAGAAGTCTCTGATGACAGTTTAGACGACCATGCTCGTGAGCACCGTCGACGACTATGGTGGTCAGTTTACAGTATGGATCGGTATGTTTGCCGCAAGACTTTTCAGGCATATTTCAGTTAATAAGAGTTTAGGATCATTTGCGTGAAATCAGGGAATCCGCTCACGATTGCGGACGAGGATATAGGCGTTTTACCCCCCTCGCGCTTAGTACGTCTTTGTTCATAACGCACGAAGCGTAAGTCTATGGTTTCATGCTAATGAGAACAGCCCGAGGAGCCTCAACTCTGCCCAGCAACTGTCCTTTTCCACTACACTGAATTATCTAGGATTCTGGGTAAAATAATGAAAAGTAAGCCAGACAGAAACCTTGTTCTGGGACACGTCGCTAAATCAAGACTGCAGATGTGTATCGAACACCTCGTACCACAGCTTACAATCTTGTGAGCTCGGTGCAGTCTATACTTGCAGAATTAACTCAGTGGCAGTTAAATCTGCCCCAGGCGCTACAGTGTGATTTTACAAAGCTGGATACTGAAATATCACGCCAGTCTGTGTCAATATTTTTGCACTATTCGCAGTGCATTAACATGACCGCTCGGCCACTAGTGTTCAATGTGGTTCGAAAATGCCTTCAGAACCATGAGTTAACGGGAGAATGGCCGGATTGGAGAAATGGCTTGCAACAGAGCACAATATTAGTTGTGGAAACATGCATTGCTGCAGCCCGGAATAGCGCAGCTGTAATGGCTGCTGCTGCAAAACAAAATCTTATCGGTACATACATAGCCCTTTTCTCCTCCACTCTCTCATCCTCTTTAGTCATATACACCCTACCCTGACTTCGAAGGCTAACTCAAAACTAGCGACGTACGGGTATATGGACGGTGAACATGCTTTCTCCGCAGCAATAATCCTCGTCATGATCAATATTGCCTTCCCGTACAACGTGCGAGACCGTGCGGCAATGAAACTTGCCCTCGACGTACTCAACAGCATGGCAGAAAAGGGCAATTTACACATTAGATCCCTCCATCGCCTCCTCCACAACCTCTACCACACCGTGACTCCCTTATCTGCTGAACCAGTTGACGCACCCGTGCCGACAACACCAGCATGTGAGTATATTTCCCCACCAGCCGAACCAGCGCCAGAACCTTCAAAAAACCCTCGGCCCGGATCGCCGCCGATTCCACTTTCCCATTTGACTCCGGATGACCCCCTCGCTGCTTTCCTAGCTGCGCAGCAGTCGGCATCCTCTATGCCCGTATCCGGCGAGGGCGGATTCATCGTCCCTGAAGAGTTGCTATCGTTTGAAAACCCGACGGGCGATGCGATTTTGTGGGAAGAGGGATACGGGACGTTTGATGTCGGCATGGATTTTGATTGGGCGCAGTGGAATTCCTGAGCTGGTCTCATCCTTTGTTTTCCTTGGATATGTATGTATGTCTGTATGTATGTATGTATGTATGTATGTATGTATGTATGTATGTATGTAGCTGCATATGTACGAGTCACTCTTTTCTATATTTTGGCCTAGGACCATGCTTTATCTAAGGGTGACACTCCTTGGCTGTTTAATGTCTAACGAATCCGGAGCGTTTTGTTATTTTTTATTTTTATGTTTGATATTTTTTTTCACTAGCGTTATATTTTGAAATAAATACATGCCCTCAGATGTACTCCATACTGAATCGCATTATAAGATCTGCGTAAAATAAGCTCAAAATTTAGAAGCATGTCCTCCCAGTTCATCTCAACAGTCACCAACCCTGCATAAAATTCGACGACAGATTTCTATCACTGTGTGATCTTGACTGAAAGGTGTATTAAAACAACTCCAGCTTTGAGCACTGCCTACCCGGCTTGAGATGAGGAGTTCGGTACGTTGACTTCAAAGTATGGCCAAAGGAATTATGGCGGACTCTATATAGTGACAAACGTCTCGAACGGGAATCAACCCGAGTGATGTCATTGAGCCAACAACTTCATGGACAGGACAGAGTAAGTCAATAAATAATACCCGATGCAAATAACGATTCACCATCGAACTGAATGCTCCCCGCCCGCCCTCTTATCTTAGCCCATAGCCCTGAGAACGCGATAAGATTCAGATTTAATCCTACAATTGGGCGATGGGGACATCAAGCAATGGTATATAAATTTCAAAGAAAAACAAAAATCTATCCACCAATTAAAATGATGTGAGAGAGCATTCCGTCATTGCGTTTGGATCTCTGTTTGTCTCGAAGCAGCAGTCAGTGGTGGTGCTCACCATAAGAAAAATAATTTTGGGGATTTGGACTCAGTGGGCAGTTTTGTAAACCGCGCATGAGCTAACTTGTATGTAACCATGGGACAGGCCGCTTCTGAGTGTTCTTTGTTTGTCACCCAGATGAATCAGGCAATCAGGTACTTTGGTGATCAGTCTTTTGATCAACGTCACTTCATCCCCTCCCGGTGATGTTTACCTTCGTTGTTGCCAAAGGATACGCGAAATATTACGCAGTACGAGTTACGCACACAAAAATCAGTTAAAACGCAGACTTGGCATTGCTAACAAATTTGTGGTTAAGAGGGGAGAAACAGATATGATAGATAAATAAAGCCCAGAAAAGGCAAAGGCAAGGGCAGGTAAAAAGTAAAAGGAAAATCATCATCTTCTGGCCTTCATAAACCTCCCCAGGCGCGTGTGTATCCCAACACTACTACCCGACCCCCGTACCATCTTCACTCCTTCTCCCATTCATTATATAGGCCCTTCATCTTCTCAAACGATTGTAAAGTTGGGGGGAACAAATATAAAGCAATTCAAATCAAAGAAACAGGAAAAACGTAAGCAGAGCATAGAGCGCGGATTTGACGAAAGACCACCCCGGAAGCGACCCTAACCATAAGTCCTTCACCGTGTTCCCGAACAGCAGAGGTATTGGCGCGGGGTTGTACCGCGTTGTGTCGAAAACCGAAGAAAACAACAAACCCCCCCGGCCAGTATGATCATGAGCTGACCACAGCGAGGAAGTAAATCATTATCTATTCTTCTTCCAACATAAGCTCCTTGTCGCTGTTAAATTCGATTCATCCCCTTTGTTTTCATCAAACACAAAAAATGCACTGCGAAAAAAAATCAAAAATCAAAAAAGTGAAAAGCATGAAAAGCACGACAATTGGGTGATGTATGAAAATTGGGCTGAACAAGGGGGGATACTAGGAAGGGGAGAAAATTGGGCTATAATTCTGGAAAAGCCAGGATACCAAAGGCTGATAAGACCGTATGTGGTACCGATAGGGTTATCCGTTCAAGAGCTTGTACCAATTTCTTGACTGCAACGTTGAACAAAGTGAAAGGTCTTCATCGAAAAGCGCAACCGAATGTGTCAAGGAAGGGGTACAAATGTTCTGAAGCCTGCGTCAGTTATTCTATGATAAATAGGTCGTGTATCTCGACAGGTTTGACATTCGCCGAAGCAGGATCATTCGTACGAAAGTTGGCTGCGATAGGGCAAAGCCCGGGGCGACGATATCCCATGGACTAACCGAGGTCGAGAAAATGACTGAGCGAAAGGCTAAACACACACCATAAGAAATGGAGGGATTTCAGAACAATGAAAAAGACTCAGGGTTTTTAGTGGGCGCTATGCCAAATGCTGGCAGACAAAAACACCACTAAATAAAAAACTGAGACTTCGAAATGAGATATGCGATAAGGACGAAGGAACAACCGCTCGCAAAATCAGTACCAATTAGCACCAGTACCATCATCCCGCTTCGAACGGTGGTAAGCAGCACTGGTGTAGCCAGCAACCGCATTAGCACCCTTAGAAGCAGAACGAAGCCTAACGCCGAAGACTATGATATTAGTCAGATTCTTGAATCAAAATCCCATGGCCAGCATCAGTTCGTCGGAACGGCAGATTTTTGCAGATACTCACATCCTATCACTTCCCCCAACGGCGCGATTTGTATCGGGAGTATCGACAGTTCCACTGGGAACGCGCTCAGCAAGCTTGCGACGGGGAGCAGCAAGAGCAGATGGCTTGACCTGGGGATTCTGAGGATTGACTGGATGACGACGGGGTTTGTCCTCCTCTTCGGCGTTTTGATTACCAGTTGCCTGAGCAATTGCCTGGGCATTCTTCTGATATTTGTAAACGGTCCAATCAAAGACATAGTCATATTGGAAAGATTCTCGGACAAACAGATCACGGAAGATCTTTCGAAGATAGGAATAGTCGGGTTTATCGTCGAAGCGTAGAGACCGGGTGTAGTTCAAATAGACGGAGAACTCATTGGGGAATCCACGGCAGAGAACCTCGGTGGGCGTGGTCATCTTTTTCTCCATGATCCGGTCATATTTCTGTTTCTTGGTGGCAGCCTTCAGCCCTTGCCAGGGGAGAGATCCACGGCAGAAGTAGAGCATAACATAGCCAAGGGACTCCATATCATCGCGACGAGACTGCTCGACTCCCAGGTGAGTATTGATGCTTGCATAACGGGCAGTGCCAGTCAGATTTTTATTTTCACGATATGGAATGTGGAAATGGGTCTTTGGGTCACGATATTTCTTTGCAAGGCCGAAATCGATCACGTTGACTTGATTGCCACGTTTCCCAATGCCCATCAGGAAGTTGTCCGGTTTAATATCACGGTGAATAAAAGACTTTGCGTGGATGTATTCGATACGAGAGATGAGCTGGTCAGCCAATAGAAGAACAGTTTTCAGGGAAAATTTGCGGTTGCAAAAGTTGAAGAGGTCTTCCAAGCTGGGGCCCAGCAAATCGATGACCATGGCATTGTAATCACATTCGGTACCGAACCAGCGAACGAAGGGGATCCCAACGCCTCCTGCCAGGGATTTGTAGACACGGGCCTCGTACTCAAGCTGGGGGTGCTTGGCTTTTACACTCTCGAGCTTGATGGCGATTTCTTCTCCAGAAATGATATTGGTGCCTAGATATTGAGATGAGAGGTATATTCCAATAGACGTTATCAGGATATAACACGTACCGAGATAGATATCACCAAAACTGCCGCTGCCTATTTTACGGCCAATGCGGTATTTGTTACCGACCCGTAGGTCCTGTCCAACAGCTTATTAGTATCACGAGATGGCATGACGATGCGGTATCATCTGGAATGTAAACGGTGGGGATGAAAATAATGACAATAATAAATATTGGCTTTACGGCCCCCAAACGGCCCCAAAACAATAACTATAGCACTTACCATTGTAGTCATCGTGAGAGAAATGAATGCAGCTTGACGCTGACTTCAATGTAGATGAAATTTTGAAAGGGTTTATTGGGGTACGTCGCTGCAAATGATGTCGTACGCTTTGTAGGCTAACGCGTTTTCTTAGGAGGCGAAAGACCAGTTTTGAAAAGTTTCAACGGAAATAAGCAAGATGGAGAAAGGAGGATCGACGATGTATTACTTGGAAAAACTAGCCGTGAAAGCGAGTTAGTACAACAACAGGGAATGAATTGTGGGTGAATGGGTGGTTTCCAGTGTCCAAGTGTGTGGCTGTTTATAACAAGCGGCAGACCAAGGAAACAGGAAGAATTGATCCCGGAGTATTCTAACCGAAGCAGAAGAACTAGGGAAGGAATAATTTGAAGCACAACAGAGATTTGAGGATTTGGAGATGAAAGGTTGGAAGGGAGGGGCTCGTGAGGTTTGAGAGGCTTGGAACTCACAGATGAAGAGGGGAAGCAGCGATTCTTGAAGGGCTATTTATAAAGGAGACTGTGCTAGGAGATTGGCGGGGAGCACAAGACATGAAAAGGGAAGCCCCTGGAGAGAAGACAGTCCTCAAAGAAACCCCTTCGCGGCGGCAGCTTTGAATGGTATCAACGATGATGAGCGAGGCTGAGATGGAGGAGGTTTGATGTCGGTCAGGGAGGAGTTGGGTGAGGTTTGTTGGTCCTGGAGGAGTCCATGGACTGCGCCTATTTCCGGCATAGCGCGGTTACAGCCCGTACCATACAGTACAGCCCCTTACATACACAGGCAGGACTGTCATATGGATGTCCGATTGTGGTTTGCCTCCATCCGCTTGCCTGTATTCCGTAACATATATTACCCACCTGACCACCCAAATTTCGAGCCTGATACAATACGCTCAGCCGCGAAAAAAAAAAAAAAAAACCACCCAGCAGAAGGGCAAACCAACTGGGAAGAGGCAAACGAGGGGTGAAAGTTTGCCTGTACCACCAAGGTATGGGTGACATGCCAAAAGGCGTGTATTTTACAGCCGTATTGCATTCTAGTT
>LGRN01000399.1:0-26234 GCA_001883825.1 Emergomyces pasteurianus Ep9510
GGGGGGGGGGGGTGGAGAGAAATGAGGAATGTCTTTTCCTTTGTCTGGCATATTTACATGAGACACATAAAGAAATAAAGAAGGGCGCTGTTGCTCCTTTTTCTCATGCTCCTGCATCTGACTCGCATTTTTCCTTTCGGTTGATACGTTTATTAGTGATGCATATGCGAAGTGAAACATCGTATCGAATCCCTGATCAACGAAAAGAAGTAAAGAAACAAAAATCACCTAGGTAGATTATCGGCTGACTTCAGGAGCAAAAAATTGAAATTGATATTGCCGGGTTCAGTGGATTCTTTCTCTTTTTCACCTTGAATAAAATCATCTCTCTCCCATCCGTTTTCGCACACCCTAGACACCGCTAGATTCTCAAGCTTAGAGAGCCCTCTATATCCAAGTTGAGCTAGAAAGTGGTGCTTGCGCGAAATTATCTGGTTGCATCGCATTTATTATTTAAAGTCTGAAACACGTAAGTCGGGCGAACAAGTCCCTCATTCCATCTCGATAACTTCTTCCTGCACCAAATCTCCTTGCGCTTCCACTTTTTCCTGTATTCTGCGCCCTGAAGTTATGTAGAGTATGGCCAGTCGCCGTATGTAGGTGTATACCTGGGTAAGTAGGGATCCTGTATATGAAAATCCCGCGGTCGTTCGACGCGAAGTATACCGCGAACGTGTGTATACATACTACCTTTTAACGTGTTGGGCACTGTACCATGGGATGCGGCATGCAGCTGGTCGATCTTCAAACTGGGTTGGCTGAAGGGAAAATGATAGCGAGGGAAGCAAGGGGGAGAAAATAGCCAAAATCCTGTACATGTACAGCACAATGAAAGTATGATGACAGAACTACCCAGGATATGAGCTCCTTGTCGGTGAAAGATGTGACAGCAATATCTGCGAGTGTGACGGTTTCAAATCATTTTAAAATTAACCACACGCAAAAAAAAAGGAAGAAAGAAAGAAAGAAAGAAAGAAAGAAAAGAAAAGAAAAGAAAAGAAAAAAAGAAACAAGAAATTAGGAGTTAAAAGCGTCCAACAGCCCCCTTCAAGGAATTTTCGGAATGGTTGAACGAAGATGAAAGGAGTTGTGTTCAAAATCATAAGACAAGATTTCAATAGGATTTTTCCAGAGTCGACATTTACGTCCGAATATTCCAAAATAAAACACGTCTGAGAAGCGCAAGAAATGAAGTTGTCGTGGATATCCGTCCTCGCCCTCATCGTCAGTGGCACCGGCGTCTTAGCCTTTCCTGCGGCTGATGACCAAAATAGGAGAGAGGGCCTAGCCAACGCAAGTTGCGTCAAGGAAAAGGCAAATTGTCATGTCGGAATTCCTGACCCGGGCTATAGTTGCTGTAAGGGGTTGCTTTGTGAAAGCAAAGGAGGGGCGATAGGGGTAAGTATAACTCACAGAGTCCATGTTGTGGTGGAAGAAAGAAGAAAAAAAGGGAAAGAAAAGCGAGAAGACAAAAATGAGGGAGGAGTTGAATGGCACCGATGGCTAATTCGTACATTTTGCTCCGACGCTTTGCCTGTGGAACGATAGATCTGCCTGCCTTTTAAGAGAAAGCGCGCCAATGATACTATCCCAGAAACGCAGCGTCGCAACAACCTAGGAAAACCTCTTGTGGCCGCGAAGTGTGTTCAAGTAGGTGCGTTCTGTCCACTTGGTTCCGAATGCTGTTCAGATAGCTACTGTGTAAGTTGGCCCTTGAAAATGAGGTTCCAGTAGAGGAAGAATACAGAGGAAACAGCAATCTAATGCCATAGAAAAACATCGGGGTTGGAAGCATCCTGAGACTCGGCTCTGCTCTGAAAAGTGGATAAAACGCGCTGAGAGATGTGAAGACCGATACTGCGTAGACAACGCAAGTTGTCCATGCCCCGGATGGTTCTGTGTAAGTTGACACCTAATTACTACAATATCATATATCATTACCCCCCTTGAAAAAAAAAAGAGAACGAATAAGCGAAGCAGCCCGAAAGAAGAAAACACGGTTCAATGGTGCTCATATATATGAAAATATTGGGGTATATATAGGAGAGAAAAGGCGGCTTTTGCAGAAGGGGGTTGAAACTGCCTCAAAAGGGCAAGCCAAAGCCGATGCCTGAGCCGGAGACTCAATATACTCGAGCGCCGAGTAAGCGAGATCAAGATACGATGCCAGAACAGACGGGTCGGCCACTTGAGATGTCCGGTTTAGGCCAAGATGGGCCAACCGATGACTGGTGCATCAGCAAGGGCAGGAATTGCGGACCTGCTCCAGCCCGTTGTTGCAAGGGACTGAAGTGTGAAACTATGGGCGAACCTGGTGGCGTAAGTTATAGACCAGCTTGGTTCTCTCCCCCCCCCCCGTCCCGATTTCTCTGCTCTTTTTCCACCGTTTATTTGCTGTTGATAAAAAAAAAACAAGAAACGTGCATCGAAACAGTGAGCTGACCTGTATTGTCGTTTGACAATCTGCAGTTCACCTGGATGGGGTGTAAATGAACCAGCTGGATCGTACCGAGCACTTCTTGTCCCTGGCAAGGTGCAGTTGGGGTTGTCGTCGCGTGCCTCAGGTAGTTATGGGGATTTTCCTTTTAGTTAATTATCGGAGGGGGCAATGAGCTGGCGGCTGGAGAAAGTTTTTCAGCCTTCTTTTTTCGCCCTAAATGGATCGTCCTGTTCGTTGGATTGTACGTTTAAATAAACAAGGGGTAAAAGAAAAGGAGATTGGGAGGAAAACAAAACTGATTACGGAGTAGTACTACTGAGTAGCATGAGGGAAAGGAGAAAGAGGAGTAGTCCTTCGCAGTTTGGGTTTATTTGAGAAGAAATTTAGTCATTCGTTATAAAAGAGGTTAGGCCATGCTGGTCATAGTAGGACCTTCTGCTCCGGTGGAGTTGGAAATGATAAATCAATAGTAAGATAAGGGAACAAATATATATTCGTTAGGCTGTATCGCTTTACATACACACGCGAAGTCTACAATATATATATATATATATTAAAAGTTACTCTTAGCTTCGTGAATCCGCTACATGAAGTCGTTTCGATCAAAGCCTAGTACCAACCCGGTTAAAAATATCTGGTTCATCCAGCTACATGGTATATTAAGGTTATATTAACTCCTTTCAAGTGCGGTTAACATACGCCTCATGCCCCTTCGCAAACCTCACTATCATATTCTGCCCACCGATCGGTCTCGCAGAAAGTGACTGCATCTGATAAATAAGATTGCCAAATTCCTTGTCCAGGGTCGTATACGAGGCCATTGAATTATCGTGCGGGTTGATTCCCAGCGCTTCAAACTCGAAGCTACGCAAGGTGATCAAAAGTACCATCCGCATTTGCATCATGGCGAGGTCCTGGCCGATGCAGCCTCGCGCACCGCGTTCGAAGGGTCGCCAAGCATCTTTGGGGACTGTCTGTGTGATGAAACGTTCCGGTTGGAATTCGCAGGGCGAGGGGAATGCTTTTTCATTATAGTGAATTGCAAGGTGACAGATTATCAATACCTGATCTGTTAAATTGAGCGGTTTGCCGTTATACATAAAGGTCATGCTAGAATTCATCAATAAATGTGGTAGCTGGTGTTGGAGAGTATTTGCAAAAAAGGTTTTATATGTCATAAAAAAGAAACTAAAATAACATCTCACCCTTCACCCTTAGCCCTGGCAACGCTGCTAACAGGGAACAGTCTCAATGTTTCTTTGATGATACCAGTCGTGTAATGAAGCTCGTAGAGTTTCTCGGGATTTTCCCTAATCATTTCAACAGTGCGGTTGAAATCCGGGCTAAACGCAGTATCGTGCTCTTCACGAGCTTTTCTAACTACCTCCGGCCGTTTGGAAAGCAGCATAAACACATACTGTACGGGCATGGGAATGTCAGTGTTTGTAAGATTGGTCAAGGATATAACTTTATTTTCAATTGCCTCAATCTTACCCCAATGGTATGAGCTGTAGTCTCATGTCCAGCGGCCAAAAAAGTTTTGATGCTTCAGTCATACATGTTAGCGAGGTTTTGGGTTAATCCAAACGGGAAAGACCAAAAAGGTAGAATCTAGAAGGGGATGCTGGGGTGTTAGACGGTAGGAATAGAGAAGGTAGCAGGGGTATATATTTACTTCGAAACAGCGACCTCTATGAACTCGCTATCCCCGGAGATGCCCTTTGAACTATCCAGTTTCTGTTGAAGTAATAAATCCAGAATCGTTCTTGATTTGTTTACGGATGGCATTTCCCCACTCCTCAACTTGGCAAAACGGCTGGTCACCTTCTTCTTGATGTACCGATTGACCTTCCACACCAGGATCCATTTCGGCACCATATTTAATAACCAGTTGCAAGTACTAAGCGCACCGTTGAATGCATGATCTAAACCACTCTTGAAATTCTTCATAAATTTTCTCCCTTTCTCATTGTGAAATGGGTTTTTGAACACAGCGCGTCCGATCACATTGAATGTCAGCTCAATAGTCACTGACGACATTGAAAAGGGCTGCTTAGATTTTGCAAGTTGGCACAGGTTATCATGATAGATCAGGACTTCATCAAGTATGCCATCCGCCATGGTGCGTATATAGGCTGGTGCAAACGCAGGAACGAAAATAGAATGCAGTGCTTTCCATTTCGGCCCACTCACAGATAATATAGAACTCTTCCCCAAAAAAGGGCTGAGGTAATGGCCCACGGCAGGGTCTTTGGGATATGCCTGCTCCGTGGTTATTTGGGCAGCCAACTCTGGCGCACACAAAACTACCATGGGGTTCGCAAATGGCCAAAGATCGAGGTAGAAGAGGTCCGGCAAGTCATATTCACGCGAGAGGGAGATTAATAGATGGTGAAAATAGGAATCCGGAGGGTAGCACGAAAAGATCTTGCCAGCTATAATTAAATGGCCGAACCAGAAACTATGCGGTGGTTGGGGCTAATATATATTAGGTTAGTAATTTGGTTTCAATGATTATTTTATGATTGGCAACTTATTGGCAAGAATGACAGGGTCGGCATTAAGTATATAATGCAGCATAACAGACATACCAGATCGCGACACGCCCGTCGAGCATGGAGGAACCGTGACACGGTATAGGAGCATGCCGTCGCAGCCACGCCAATAAGGGCGATCGTTGTAGCAGTGTGCGATAGAAAAGAAAGACCCATGGTTGGTGGTTTAAGCAGGGCGCGAGGTCAGAACGCCGGGGCTTCGTCTCAATGTCGCTTTGATAAAGAGTTAGATAGATGGCTTGTCGGCGAGGAGAGAAATCGAAGAAAGGCGGAGAGACGAAAAGGATTCGTGGAAGCCGCTGGCCATTTATATGAGCTAGGTTACATCTGAAATGACTGACTTCCAACTTACTCGCTCCACACTCCAGCCCCAAAACTGCTTGAAGGGTTCTTAGTGGGAGCGTGGCATGGGTACGTGTATGTACAGTCCATTACGTACATAGGCAGAAACAAGAGAATCAGTATGAGAGGAAACAAGGGGGGGAGAGATCTAATCTCGATCTCCCTCTTGGTGGGTGGGTTTGCCTCATTGGCAGAGTGGAATGTATATTATTGGAGACAGTTGGAAGGCCTGTTCAGCCAGTACATATCTCAATGGTTTCTCTCGAGAGAACTTGTTAAAGAACCCAAACCAATCTCTTTAAAGTAATTGATCGGTTGCATTTGTGGGTATGAAGAATTTGAACTGTTAAGGCCTGTTTGGTGATCCCCGTTCAACTCCGTTCAACTCCGTCCAACTCCGCCCAACTCCGCCCGACTCCGTACAGCGCCAGCTATACGCCGCTGGACGGATTTGAACGGCGCTACTCATCCAGAACAGGCTGACTGTTCGGTGGATTTCCTGTACAACAGCGTATAACTCACCCAGAATGCCAAGTTGTTCTCAAAACCCATATATGTACTCCGTAGTATGATTTGAAGGCGTATTTAGTGGATATAGTGCAAGATTTAAACCTAATGTAGTTAAATACTACCATACTTCCAGGCTGGAACATGTTGCGATTTCTGCTGACTTGATCGAAGAGCTGTATACTCCGTACACTTTTCTTGATGATTTCTCTCTTCAGAAATAAACATGTCTTGACATAGAGTTTACAGTGTACAAGTAAAATATCCACTCCTTATACAGATCTGGCACTGTACAGTGTACGGAGAACCGGCCCTTAAACCTTGAGGGCCCTGGTGTCCTTAAGGATTGATACTTTTGGCCCAGTGGTTTCCAGCATTTGAAGCATTGAACTTTAAAAGAGAATTATATATCAGAATATCCAAGTATGAATATCAATACTGCTGACATGTCAGCACTCCAGCAGTGCTGCGTTAGCTAGTAATAAATACATAACAACGGTATCCGCAAGTGATCCTGCTAACTATGTCCAGGCCATGTATGGAAAGCGGAGGAGAAAGTATGTCCCTGTTGGCTGATAATACGACTAGGAACTCTCTCTCCGAGATAGTACTCCGTACTGTGGCTGAATTTATGAAGGCCATTTTATTGCAAAATATCATTTGCGAAACTTGCTTTCAAATTCAAAATTTTGGGAGATTGCCTCAGCAGGATGCATATTGTCCTACCTCGGGAAGATATGTCAATACGGAGTACAGAAGTAGTATGATCTGAAGTTTGTTAGGCGCGCATGATTGGTTCGGGAGAAATATTGTTCCGCACCGCGTCAAGGAGTTTTAGCGCCATTTCAGCAGCTTATGGGCAGCTCCGTACCTTGGCCAATGTTTCATAGCCTGAACGGATTCTCCATTATATAGGGGCGACCCTGAAGAACCTGAATCTCCAGCATGAAGTTGGGATATTTTTTGGGGTTGCACTTGTCCACCGCCATTCAGACCTGGATGATTGTTCTGGTTTAGGGTAATAACTACTGTAAGGCGTGTTTGATTAGTCCCTATGAAAGAATCGCGACATTTGTAGTGGCAAGCATGTAGTATTAGTAATTGTTATATACAGAGTAGTTACCTACAACTTTCAAATTTTTAAAGTTGTATATCTCAATAATATCTAGTGGATAAAAGTCTAAGAACTTGAATAGAGATTATTTAGATTATAATCACTAATAATTGTACTGAGTTTGTATGCTCTACTCTATTGGTTATATAGATTGCTTGCTAATGCTTCCTAATGTCGGTAGAAATGAAGAATATAGTATTTAGAGCTTTAAAAATGTCACAGGTTATATCGCGTTTAGATCTGCTCTGAAACTGGCAGCTTGCAGTTGTGATTACGCTTCACTCTTTCTGTAACATTTATATACTAGTAACAAGTAAAATGCCTACTGGCAATGGTTTCTGAGCCAATAGCCTATTGGCTTGAGATTTGAGTCGGCGGTTGGAACCCTAATTGAATTTGCCATATACGGGCTTCTGAAGTTCAGCTAAGGAAGAGGATATGGGTATGAGGCAGTAACTTAAGATTATGAAGAGGTTGGAAGAGCGACGTTGAATATGGGCTGGCTTTGTGATTTTTATATCTCGTTCTGCTGAGTGGAGAATGAAAGCGAAGAGAATATTGAAAAGACGTAGACGTTCTAGAGTCTTTTATATTACCATGCTCATGCATAAAGCGGGCACTTATATAGTATAGAAATTATATTTTATTGATAATGCACCGGCCGCGTTTTGTATATTCTCTTGGAAGAGAGGAAACCACACATATTAAATAAGTTTTTGCGGGTATCAATATGGTTTCTTTGCTTCCGGGAATAAAAGGGTCCATTATATCTCACTCAAAGCCTGTCTCATGAACTCTCGCTTTATAAAACCCTTTCCCACCTCCTCCTTTCTTCTCACTCGCTTTCTCCCCAGCCTTCATTCCAAAACTTACCCATGGGCTCAACCATCCATCCTTTCCCTCCTTTGTAACCCACAGATACTCACCACTTTTATGCCTCACAAAACTCTTTATCGCCTTCTCCTCTCTCAACGTCGCCCACTTCCCTGTGGGAATGTCGTAAGCATACGCCCCATAAGAATCCGTCGCCAATAGCACATTTTTATTCGTATAATCTGGCTGTAAATCATGCCCCAGGCCACGTTTTCCAGGGAAAGGAATCGCACTCCCCTCCTGCACAAGGCGCATTGCTTTCCCTCGGCCCGTGACTCTATATTTTTGCATGGACTTGTTGAGGGAAACCCATAATATCCCTTTTTCGGGATCGTTAGGGGAGCCATTGGGGTCCCAAAGTACCCCATGAGCACCAGGGACATCATAGTTGACATCTGACCTCTTCAAGTTTTTGAAATCGTTTATATCTTTAGGATTGCCCGGGTAATAGAGTGTCAATTTCCCCGGAGTCGAACTCGCCACTACAACCGCTCCCAGATGGGGGATGCGCTCGATAGCATGTGGGTTGCCGCCCGGTGAGCCTGTCCATAGCACATCGTCCAGGTCGGTTTTCAGCTTGCTCTTGGAAACATTGATGATGCCTGCGTTGCCACCGGAGGCGCTGACGAGCGCAATCCAGCCATGAGAGGCTGTCTTCCGGAGTTTGACGTCGGAGAGGTTGCTCCAATCTTTGTTGCGGTTGCCGGCCGTGAAGCTCCAGTAGATGTTGGGCGAAGTCCAGGGCTTGTTCCGTGGAAAGACGTGGATAGCATTGGGTGTCTGGTCGACGCCCGCAATATAGTAATCTGCTGGGGCAGCGGCTAGGAGAGTGGAGAAGAGGGTCACGAGGAGCAGGAAGAGAGATGTAAGGGGGTGAGGTTTCAACATTTCGGAACTTTTATTTCGAGCCACACATTTATTTGTGAAGATATAAAAGGTTATATGAATGAGGGACGTTCAGGAAAGGGAAAAGCTAATTTATGACAGCAAATATAGAGAGGGGCATTGTTGATCTCATTTATTCGTGGCTTGACGGGTCCGTTATGGAGATCTACACACCAAGGGGGTGGGGATCGCACTATTAATCCACGATGACACGGCCGCATGGATACGTTGACCAGGTCAACCACACGATGGACCGCGCTTATGATCATATACGAGAAGCTCCCCTTTTCTTTGTTAGCGAACGAAGGCGATGAGACTGGAGATTTGATCATAAGAGAAAACTAGGGCTGCGAGGCTGTACAGCTTTCTCTGATTTATAACCTTGAAGGACCAGATAATCCGTATCTCTCAAAGGCGAGAGGAAGTTCAGTACGGGAGAATGAAAAAGGAAACCGCCGCAATCTATGAGGAATGCGAAACGTTTCTTTCGCATCTTGTGGTTGCTTCCCGCGTAGGAGAACGAGAGAAAACAGACATTTTTGTTCCTCTTGATATTCCGCTCTCAAGTCTTCAAACTGCTGTTCAACAACAACAAATAAGTATTGTTGCCAGTTTGATGCTAACTAATGGATGCTGCTGTGCAATACGAGGTGTTCATGAGACGTGGGCTTTCGGCCAATCTTTATGGGATCGTAGTTGGATATTTCCTAAAATAGACACTCCAAGCCTGAACTGTGGTGAAACTGAGCGGATCAACTTCAAAATACTAGTACCTAGTACAATTGAAGTCAACCAGATGCTTGAAACTTTTTAGTGCCTAGATAATATAGACTATAAAATAAAGGGTGATATAAAATTTACATTTTTACTATGCTATTCAATAAGAATAGCCTCATATGTGAGTACAGATCTAATTCGTGTTCATACATCTAGTAGTACTACTACCAGTACTACTATTTACGGAGTAGGCCTCGACAGATGAAATTTGCAGCAGTGCGCAAAACACGAGATGAAGCCGGTCTTATGTTCAAGGAGATAATTCCGAAATGCGTCTTCTTGCGCGACCATCACGGCGATTAATATGACCTCATTTCCTGCAAGTGCCTCTAACATGTTGCTGACAAAATCACGCGATAGCTGTTGGAGAAGCAATCGAAGAACGGAGCTTGCTCAAGTATCATGAAAGGCATTACTACCTCATCAAAATTAGCGAGGTGTTTAAAGACCAGTGTCAGGTTATTGCAAAGCTTGGATACGGCGTGTATTCCACTCTCTGGCTTGCATGAGATCAGAGATTTGCAAATCCCATCTGTTCTGAGAAAATATTGTTAGGAATACCAGTATTCGCTCGCTCTGTAAGGCAAACCTGTATAGTACTTCAATCAAAGTATGTGTTAGTCAAGTCACTGAACCTTCATTGATTCTCGACGAGGTCAATATGCTGCAGTGTTTTAAGTGGTTCGCTGACACGGATCAACGCGGACACGGATCAACGCGGCCTGCCTGGCAGGGGCTTTACACGTCTTGCAGATGATATCTTTGAAATTGATGGTGCTTCTCCCTATGGCCGACGCTACTGCATCACCTCAAAACCCCACGGGCAGAGTGAACGGAATGTACCCAAGATAGCTCTGTTGGATATATTTCTATCCTACATTTCTACTGCTGTCTTACCAGTCAACTTTTTGGCCCTACTTCTTGCGGCCATTCATCTCTTTGGCACTGTCCTATCATTGAGCAAACCCAAAGCTGAAGAGGCCGTTTCGGTACTTCGCTGATATCATGGAGGTAAGATATTTTCAAATTCTTTCACTAAAAGAGAACCTAGCGGAGCATACAGAAGTCGCGGTGAGTATTTTCTGTTGGCATGCCTCACCAAGGCATTTGATAGTATCATCACAAGGAATTGGGCGTGATGCGTAGTATTTCTTTGAAATCTGGATGCCTTTCTTGTAAATGGCCTAGGTCATTGTTCAAAAGGCATTTATCAATGCTGTTTCATATTGCCTTGCGAAAAGTTGGCCATATTAGAACAGAGCTGGGCAGTGAATCCCGGCGTTTTGGCGATGGAAAACTATGAGATCCGGGAGGGAGAGAGCCGAAAGATTTCCACCGAAAACCGAATGACAGGGCATATGGTGGTCAACTAGCTCATTTTTATGAGTTCGTTTTTGCAATCCCAATGATACTGTCTTCCCGCTGCTCTGTCGTTGCAATGCTTCATAAAAAGTACGGATTAATACTGAATTGTCAATGCTATGAGAATAGTCGTGTACGAGCCACTGACACATCACACGCAATGTGGTCCTGTGGTGGACGTGGTGGATCCTGAATGGGGCCTCGAGCCAGCTTTCTTCGAGCTAGGTTTCGACTAGGCGGCCGTGGTGATTTCTATGATGTAAGAAGCGGCTGAGGACATGTAGGTGTAACTTCCAGACTCCAGGTATTCTCGGCAGTTAACATCTCATGCTCGAGATGACATGATGTGCCCTAGTATCGGTAAACACAACGACCGTGGTGGAAGCATCCCGGTTCCAAGTGCAGCTGTAGCAAACGGGAAGATGATCTGCAGAGCGGCAGGAAGACCTTGAGTCCAGAGACTCAGTTTGGGGCATGCCCTGCTTGAGCTTCCAGTGCATGGATCCAGAGGCACTCTCATCACGTTATGAGGTAAATACGCCGAACTTGCCCCGGCTAGCTTGGTTGGCTCTATACTCCCATGCTATTCCTGTGGATGTTATGGTAAACCGCAGAAAAACAATCCAGATTATCCAGCATACTCCTCCAGAGGCCCAGGAATTGGGGGGAGACATTGTGTGTCGGATTTCAAGTCAGTCCTTCTATCGAGGGCCAAGTTGCCCAGAGACGACATCCAGACCATATGTACTCCGTAGTCCGCTATTCATTGTGAGGAGCACGAGGATGAACCGTTAAGGAATATGTGGGAGTATGTAGTTAGGGCTTAGCTTCATTGGGTCCCTAACTGCATGTGGGTTTGATCGGCACCTTTCCCACATCACCAACACAGCACCTCGACCATGACTTACTGCGTATTTTGTTTACCCCTGAAGACATGCTCTCTCACGCTGCTGCTAGCCTGCCATGGACGCAGAATGCACCATTCGATTCTCCAGCGGAGATCCTCAGATCTTGGCTTTCAAAGCACGGTGTGATTTCCGACACGGTGGAAAGGCTTTCGACCAAATACAACCAAAGACAACACAATTATGATAGGAATAAATGTTTCTTGCTCTCCTTAAGGATGTAGTGACTGCAAGAAAAATTGGATTCGCGACGCTGACAGACCTCGATGACATTGATGATGATTTTGGACACGCAATTCGAAGCAGAAATTCACGGCTTCAGGAACAGTCTGACAATGCAGTGGGAAAGACAGCTCTAAACACTGTTCGGGCTTTACCTGATAACATAAGACATGATTTCCTTAACTTTCTAAAGAGTGATACAATAAATGCTCGTCACCTGTTTCTTGCAAAAGTACTTCCGTGGATGAGCCAAAATTTAAAACGGAAACGGTCAGACGAGCCACTCGAACCTAAGAGCCAGGCGAGCCAGACGAAGGGTCCTATGGAGAGCGGAAGCAACCAAAACGCAAGAGGATCTGTCCCAATCGCAACATACGAAACCCCCGAAGAAGTGCACGCCTTGCAGCGAAAGAGGAGCGCAAATAGGTGATGGATCAAGGAACAGTGCAAAAATCGCCGTGTGGAGATTTGCAAACAGCTGCGTGGTTACCTCAACGATCGCCTGTCTCGATTCCATCCCCGCCTATGCCGCGCCCTTGACGATACCGGATACCGCTCCTGGTACAACAGTGCGTTGCACGAGAATGTGCCCTGGAAGATTGTGATAATGACTTCCTGGCTCGAGTCGACTTGTTTTCAAAGTATATTGACTAGTTTTCTATGTCCGGGAGGTCTTGATGCCCGAACTTCTGGAGATGTTGATCCAGAGTACATGAGAGTTAAAGCACCAAAAAGGCGCAACAGATTCTGAAGAAGAGGAACAAGAAAAGGCATTTGCTAAATCACAAGCAGTTAGATGCATGTATTTATTGTTAACAGACGCCTTGCAGGTCTACAGAGTCACATTGTAGTTGTCGCTCCTCTTTAGTTACCAATTCTGTGAAATGTCTAATTTAAATGGAAGCTATTACAAGAATTAAATTTAGACCTAGCTAATACTTTTGGCCAGAGGCCACAAGGTGGGCTGCAATAATCAGTAGGCGCAACAGGTTTGGGTGAGGGGGGCATCCGCTGCGCAAACAACAACAGACTCCAGCCCAAATAAAATATTCCCCAGAGCTAACTCTTAGAAGAGGCTGCACTGCTATTCCAGTATACTTTCAGCATGCTTTCTGCAGTTATGCGTGGTGAGAACAACGCTTCCCAGTTTCGGAAATGTATCACTCGTCTTGGTACAGTGCATGCCTTTAAAGTGCTTTCACATTACATTATATATAAGCAAGCATTCTGATAATATCAATTAAAATGGAAGGTTTGGATGTTAGGTCGTATCCTCGTCAACGTCATTATAAAATTCCCAATGAACCAGTTATTGAAGAACTAAAGCTTTCCAAATCCTTAGTTTAAAACAAAACAACAGCAGAATGCTCAACAACCTTCGGCCCTAGCGCCGCAGCAAGTTCAGCAACGATTCCCTTTATGGATTGGGGATGCTTGATATCTGACTTTTCCCATGGAACCAGGTCCTGGATATACGAAGAGATCGCGTTGGTCAGTTTTGTTCTGGTTTAAAATATATGTATATAGAGGGTGGACGAAAGCGCGAAATGGGTGACTCACGGCCATGTCCACCAGAACGCCGTGAGCGAGAAGTTTCCAATGATCTAGATCCAGCTGTTCCTCCACTTGCTTTAAAGTCAAGATGCCTGGCATATTGATGTCGAATAGTGACATTTCTTCCTCGTCGACAAGAGGTTCAACATTAGATGTTTCGTTTACTTCAGCAGATGACTGAGCTTCGACTCCACCTCCTGCCTGTATTGTTGCCTCGAGCTCACGGTCACGAGAAAGAGAAACGTATGGACGTCGATCAAGCTTCTCCTTGTAATCATCAAATGGGTCCCAGGTGAAGCTTTCTGGGTCTATTGTATACGTACTATGAGTCAGGAACATTTGAAAATTCTTTCCCAAGACTGCACGGAGAATGTAATACCCACCTAGAACATACTGAGGCTGAAAATTCGCCTTGTACCGCATTTTTTGACAGGAGTGTATGTAGAAGCCTAATAATGTCACCAAAGGGTATTAGAGTGCAAGATTAATTGCGGCAGAAGCGAAAACCGAATGTCATTCTCTCATACCCATATAGTAGTACTGATAATTACCCTCAATAGTTAAGGCAATTTCTCGGAGAGCGCTAAGCTTTCCAAATTCATAGTCGCTGTACTCTGGGTCATAGCTACCAGCAGTCAGTTTATCCATCTGCGCACTTGATGCGAGCGAGATTTATGGGACAAAAAAAAACATACAATAAATAAACCGAGCTCACGGCATGTGGCAGCAAGTCAAGAACTGCCACCGCGATAAGCTTACCATCCAGTCGATAGCATTGGTGGTAAGAGCCAAGCTTCTGTTCTTTTGAGCCTTCTTTAACGGCCCTCCTATTAATACCAGAGCATAAAAACCGCTTAAAGGATGGGACGCTCCATCTTGATGCAGGCTCCTTGTGTACTGTCATTTGATACTTAAGGAAAAGGTCGTATCTATAAAAAAGTCGTCAATGTTCCTTGCTCTCGAAGGGTTTACCATCAGGATATGTAGAAAGCAAAGGAGAAAGGACAAACTTTGCCTGCGAGAAAGAATCTGACTCAATATTCACTTCAAACCGATGTGCCGGTTCAATGGGCCTTTTCGTTTTCGGATCTCTAGGTTTCTTGACATTGGCGTATTCGACTTCATGGACTCGTTGGAATAAATCAAACTTCGTCTTTCGGAATTTCTTCTCCCTATGTAAAGTTTAACTCATATTGATATCAGATTTTTATTCAATTCATGGAGACACCCATGTATCCGGTATGTGGGAGGCACCGATTTAGCCGGGCAAAACGTACTCTCGAGTTCTTGGGCAGAGCCTTGCTGCACTTCGAATATAAGACTGGCCCAACACGAATTTATTCCAGCGATTCATGGCCAGCCTCTGGTCCTTTCTTGGCTTGAAACCTGTAGGATCCAGTCTATAGTAGACGGTGACAGTTTAGAACAAAAGTTGGCAGAACACCTTGAAACCTAACGGTGCTAAAAGTACACATAGAAAATTCATGGGCGCGATACACACCTTATCGTATAATGCGGGCAGCACGAGCGTTCCAAATTCTGCTTATAGTAAAGTGACCCGGACCTAAAATAGATACTTAGCTCAAATCATCCCCATAAATTGAAGTACTGAGTAACACTAGCTTGGTTACACAAAGCAAAAACCATTCGAAAGCTTAAAAAAAAAAAAAAAAAAAAGGGCATGCTCTTACCGCCTCCATCCTCGATCAAGCAGCTCTTGGTATTCTTCCACACGCATGCCTTTGGACGAGGCATAGTAGGATACGCCTATCAAACACATATTGCGTCAGGGACCGTCTACATACATTGGTTGAACTCGTACAGAAGGAAATTAAGGCCTGGGAAGATAAAATGGGAGACCAACTTCCATTATCAGATTTGCAGTAACCGCATGAGTTCCGCTGGTAACCTGTATATCAATATGTCAGAGGCATGGTGATTAAAGTTAGTAATTACTAGATACCAGTAGGTGCGGGATTTAGCCAATACAGGCAACCAGCTAACAGTAACTAATATCCAAAGCTAAACTCCCTTTTGAAAAAGAAGAAGAAGCTGATTCTCTGGTTTGCCATATAAGAAATTTGCCCGACTTACCGTTTGGTGTGATGAATGATAAGGGTGTTTGCTTGGGCCGCTTCTCCTCCTCGTCTGATGATGACATCCTTGGTCAAGGGAAAGGAATGCACAACAGAACAAATTCCACACACTTCACACTGGTTATTAATTATGAAGTCCACCAAATCCAGTTGTCAGTAGTAGTATTTTGTATCAATCAATGAACAAATATCAGAAGGTGTTTCAATGTTAAGGCTTGGCATCGCCAAGAGACCACTGAAGCAGCGGAGATCCCGTGACCAACAGTGTTATCCTACGCACTGAGTACTGCCTACTAATCTAGATCTGCAAGCTAGGGTTACCGGCTGCTTCTATGATTCATTTCTAAGTATTTGTATGTACATAGACCATAACTTCAAACTACTATAACTTCTGAAACTTCACATATAAGTAAGGGCAACCCAAAAAAAGTTCCTCAACAACAATTGCCAGCGTCTTACTCTGTCCGATTCCCTTTTTCCCCTAACCCATTCATCGTACCACGCATCCCGTATCAGAGGCATCAAGAATCCCCTCCAGTTTTAGGTAGGCAATGCTGAACTTTCTGAAATAGGAAAATGACATTTTTTTCACGCATCCCGCGCTTTTTCAAAAAAGCCATGCGGCTTCTTTCCACACAGTGGAGCGATTGCAACGGCTGCAAGGATCTTGGTAAGGCCATTTCCTGCACTTAGGTTGACTGCTGAGTTGACAGACATCTGCAAGTATCCTGCTGAAGGTACTAGTCAGAGATAGGAGATCAGCGAGTCTTACGGCGCTCATTTGTATGGCATCCAAAATCCAACGATTGGTATTATACTAGTAGCTTTCTGAAGCTCGACGCCAAAATGGGGAGGAGGAAGAGTGTGTGAACAATCCTGGCAAGCTGCTTAGCAGCAATGACAGCAGAGTTGAACGATCTTGTCTTCGTATCCATCCCTTTCTGGTACAATGGGGTAAGTTATTTTGTTAATCTGCATGTTCATATATAATATGGCCGTCAAATATATCAATTTAATGAACTAAGGCATGATGTGCAGCACCACGGAGATCTCGGCGGATATCCCGTGACCCATACGGAACTGAGCTGTTTTCCATCGAATATGAGCTAAAACCCTCATTTGATAGTAGAGTTGGTTTTGGTTGGGTGTATCCTATTTTCTTTGGGTCATTCCTTTCTCGTCATCCGATTTTCGAGAGAAGGCGAGAAGAACAAACAGGCATATGAGCATGCCATAGCGTGCCCAATGCCATGCTGCAAAAAATCAACGTGGTTATGGGCTATGGCCATTGTCTGCCTTCAGACCATGTCGCCGTTTTTCCTCGTTTAGGGTCAAGTGTAGCTGCCCCATGGGAAGGATAGTAAAAAATGGGGTTTGGCTACTCTAACGCTTGCACAGGAAACTGTTATGCAGAGTGTTTCTTTTAATGGGCCCATATATTTCCGGGGCCCAAATGAGCCAGCCACACGGCAGCATAAGCTCAAAAGGAGGGGAGGGAGGGAATCAGGCAGCTATGGAGCAGAATACTGAGGAAACTATCATACAGCGGAGGATATTGACAACTGGATAGGTAGATCCGTGGACCGGGCGGCATATTTCTTTCTTTTCTTTCTTTTCTTTTTTTCTGTTTGTATCGTCTCTCTCGTTTAGATATATTTTGTTAGGCTTGCTGCTGGAAGGACCCCCAGTTTTCCAAGCCTATTGAATGGAGGGACCAAACGCCATGCGGAGATATATATCCTGACTCCTGCTAACCGTCGAAGGTAGTAGTCAGGGAAGGATGAAGGGGGGTGGTGGTGCGGAATTCATCTTGGAAGTAATCACCTGAGAGAACTCTGTATCAAAGCGGAGATCGAAGGCGGAATAGAAGGAGTAGAAGAGAGATATAAAAAGCAAAAGCCGGTGAAGCAACAAATAGAGTGGACAGGCCAGGGGAGAGGATAGGATCACCACCAAAGGAAGCAAACAACAAGGAACAAATCTGTGAAAAAAAAATAAAAAAATAAAAAAATAAAAATAAAAATAAAAAATAAAAGTAAAAATAAATAAATAAATAAAACAGGGAAATTAGAACACATTTTGTTGTACGACATCATCAATGCACATCATGCTATTCTTCTAGAAGGTTTCTTTCATCCTGGTCCAACCTCTCCGCTCTCACAACAGTTAATTGGCTGCCTTTTTTCCCTTTCCCGCTTCGTTGGTTAACCACCCCAACTCCAGCCTTCACGAGAACAGTCCAATCCTCTCTCTGCTCTGTACTCCGGCCGACATTGCAGACACCTAATCCCTGGGGCAACCTATCCAGAAGCTGCATAAGCAAGCGAAATAAAGAAGATACTCCGTAGAGTCAACATCAAACCAGTGGGGGAAAAAAAGAAAATATAGTTAGCTGCATTTTTGATATTTATTATCTGGGAGAAACTCAATCAAAAACAGCGAGGAGGACAGGAAGCAGCTTGGGGAGGCAGGACAAGCCGACCAGATAAGCGGATTGATAGATGGCTGAACCAACCTCAGGACAACACATCGAATAGTCAGTATTACGGAGTGAGCTCCTTGTAACCCATTTTCAGCCTCGATCCTTGAGATTAAAAACGCTGTCATTCGACGCCCATTATTGTTTCAGGCTCAGAACCGGGCTTTGCTGTAGAAAATTAATGTAATCCGTATATACCACAGCAGCTAGTAGCGCCAGTCAGATGTACTAGGTAATCGTTGGCAGAAGAGTATAGTATCCATGCTCCTAATCATAACATAAAACTCGACGAGTCGTAGAAGCAGTGTTGAGCACGAGCCAGGATTAGCCGCTCCTCACAGGGCGAAGGTTTCTTTTCTTTTCTTTTTATTATTCTGTATGAAGGATAGAGTCAAGATTTGCCCAACACACGCATGACGCCGTCGTTTAGAGCTGGCGATCTGCTCATTTGCTGGGCCCAGATAGTAGTATTTCACCACGGCGAGCGGCGAGGAATCATAAACTGAACCATCATCATAAAAGTTGGCTGCATTAGCTAGGGAACCGGGGGTTTATGTATGTACAGTGCTATTTTCATCCATCCTCGGGTTGGTTGGATGGAGGAAATGTTGCTTCCGATATCCTCATTTGCTTTTTCGCTTCCAAATGCTCTCCCTTTCCTTTCCTTTCCTTTCCTTTTTTTTCTCTTCTTTCATCTCAATAATTTTTTTAAAAGTTGCTTAATATGATAGCTAATATGCTTTTTTGCCAATAACTCCGTTTAAAATAGCCTATGGAGTACGTACTGATATCTCCGTTGAGTAGTTTATTTTCGCCGATATCGAATATCCCCTAGGATGACGGGGCCGGGAGATGGAGACTGAGATGAAACCAATAAGAATGATAAAACAACTACGGAGTAAACATTACGCAGTTGCTTGTCGATTAAAATTTCTTTAAAAAGTCTCACCGTTTTTTTGTTTGAAACCGGCCATTATTTCTCGCCCAGACATTCATTTCCAAGCATATTTTCCCGCTGGACGAATGAGCGGATAGAGGACAAACTACCTCAAACTCCGCCTTGGGTTTGAACTGGACAATTATCCGGATAATGATGAATAATTTTTCTTTTTCTTTTTCTTTTTCTTTTTCTTCTGCTGAAAGACGGGTTTGAAATGTTTAACTTAATTTATTATTACCTTCTGGTGGGGCGAGAAGCAGAACAGTGAAAAATATAAAATATAAAATTAATTAAAATTAGTTAAAAAAAAAAAAAAAAAAAAAAACCCTTGAAAAAATTATAATAGAGCTCTATCTTGTCTAAAATAAAAGGCTAATAACCTCGGGCTTGGATGGGTAAAAGGCTATTACTTGTTATATAAACCAAGCGATGTTAACCTGCGATTTTGAAGCTTTCATACGGAGTACTCTCCATTTCAACATCGGAAGAGCCATCACTACCAAACTCAGTGCCTGCCCATGGGCCCATGGTACTGTACGTATATCAGATCCATCGGGTTTATGTTTGGGGACTTTGTCTCCCACAAAGTTGAATTTGAAATTGAGCAGGAAATATTGGAGCGCGTGCGTTCGGCCAAGTCAAAGTGGTTTCAACATCCGCGTCTGTCATTGCCTCCAAGCGAGTTGTTGCAGTCCCCATCCGGGAAACCAAATATTAAATATAAAATAGAATCAAAATAAAGATATAAGTGTAGTAGGCTTATAAAAGTTTAAAATAATCAAAAAAAAAAAAACCTTCCTCTGGTGACCAAGGGCTTTATTTTTATTTTTATTTTTATTTTCATTTTTAATTTTTTTTAAAAAAAAGCTATACTCCCCTTCCCACTTCCCACACTCCCGCACTCGCCCGTCCCCGTCCCCGTCTCCCTCTCCCTCTTCCTCTCCCTCTTCCTCTCCCTCTTCCTCTCCCTCTTTCACCTACTACTTCAATCCTCCCCTTACCTGTCCTACTTCCCTTCCTATTTATATATTTCATTCCATTTCCCTCTCACCACAATGTCTTGTTTTACTCCTTCAGCTCCTCTCAGGAATCACACTCTTCCTCAGCCCCGGCCTCCGCGGGACTGAAAGGGAAGCTCTTCTGCCCGTTTTCATCGACCCTCCTCTGCTACATTCTCTGCACCCATTCGATCTCACCTAGTACCCCCTTACTCTCCTTGCTCGCTCTGCATCCCATAGCTGCATCCGTCTCCTTATCCTCAAGATATCGACAGCCAAGCTGTCGTGACCTCACTTAACTACCTCTTGCCATCCGAACACCCTCCTTTCCTCCGAGGTAGCGTCCATAGATAGCGGTGTGCAGCCCCAGGTTTGCCCGATTCCGTTTGTGAAACCGTAAGAAGAAAAAGGAGAAGAAAAAGGAGAAGAAAAAGGAAAAGAATATCCCACAATCGAGACGGAAATTTCTGCGGAAACGGAGAAAACTGAAAGCCACGAGACAAAATACCTACTATACACACGCTCTCGCTCCAAACGAATTTCGAGCCGTTGGTGTACTTCTCATCCCATTATCAATATCGGGGATATACCTTCCTCTGTATATACGTATACATATAATAGTATACATAGGGTGTCTACGAGACAGTTCTGGAGGCAAGCTGAGCAGGTTCTCGCGTGAGCCCTTACCGAGACAGCAAGATTCTCCTTACCGCTATATTACTCCTACCTATCCCTAGGGAGGGTGCTTTTCGGATCGAGTCTGTGAGAAGACAAAAAGGGGAATTCAGTTACGGGGATTATTCGCTTCAGGAGAGGTTGTGTGTTGAGTGTATAGAGTGCGCGTGTGTGTGTGGACAAGGACCGGAGATTATTCAGGAGGAACGACATATCTAGGCTGGAAGAGCCGACTGACTAAACCCACGGAAAAACAAGAACGAACAAAAGGAATTTTGCTTGATTTGGTCCTCACAGAAGATATTTGGAAGTGTCGGGTTGAGATGGCCCAGTCCCGCACGATGGAGTCCCGCACGGGCAGAACTAATCAGCGTGAGTATTTAAGTAGCCAGGATTCCCTCCAGGCAATGTTGACCCTTGGTTGGAGCACGTGTCCGCGTTCTCACCTTCCCCTCGCTGCTGTCCCTTGACCCCCTTCACCTTCACCCTCCACCACCACTGAACATCTCTTAACTTCTTTCATCACCACCGCTGCATGCCCCAAACACAAATGGAATCATCGTGACAGCTCTCCTCATACCCTCACCTCCACTGCGCGGCCCCTCCTTCCTCCTTCCTACTGGCTACCCCTCCCCCGCCCTCCTGCTGCCCCCCTCTTCCATTGGCTTGACAATATTTTCCTAATGTATTCCGCTGACATATCCCCTCCCTTTCCCCTCCATAGGCTATAGTCCCAGCGGCGAACGACTCGTCGCCGGTGTCGTCCCCATGTCCCCCGACAAGTCCAGGGTGCTGCTTATCCAGTCTGCTCGCCGAGGAGGCTGGGTTCTACCCAAGGGAGGTTGGGAGTTGGACGAGCCGTCTGCTCAGCAGGCTGCCTGCCGTGAAGCTTGGGAGGAAGCAGGCGTAGTTTGCACGGTCCTACGTGACCTGGGAAAGATCTCGGACATGCGTACCCCGGCCCAGGTGTCGCAAAAAGCCCCTAAGGTGCTGTATCAATTCTTCGAGGTCCGTGTTGATCGTGAGGAAAACCAGTGGCCGGAGATGCACAAGAGGAAACGGCAATGGGTTACTTATGCGCAAGCTGCTGCTGCGTTGGCGACTCGTCCCGAGCTACTGGATGCGCTCAATCGCAGCTCTATCAAGAGATAGCTTCGACTTAACTGAGCCGTGCTTGTCTCTTTGTTTATGCTCCCGGGAAGTGGAAACTAAACATCTATCTATCTGCTTTTACATCACGGCTTCTCTTTTCTTTTTGGGAGGATTTTATTATTGGCGGCTCACTATCTTCCCTTTCCAGGATCGCTTGGACCTATTGTTTTAATATTGGAGAAGTTGGTCGACATAATCCTGTCGTTTTTATCGCTCTTCCGTTATTCATTGGAATAACGCAACATCGGGCTTGTTTGATGGAAATCGCCCCTTTGTTTTACTAACCGAATCACAACCTTGCGTGGACCCTATTGAATTACGACAAATTCTTCCTCATCTTTTCCGACCACTTCACCCGTTCCAGTATCCAGTCCGGATACCAATATGAGCCCCGAGAGCACAGCCAATTCTCCCACCGCCAGCACATTAACATTTCTTCATATTTTATGAACTTAAGATCTATGTTTAAGTTTTATCCTTTTTACATCTAGAATCATCTATTCGCGTTTCTTGGTTCCTTTGCTGCGTGTCTAAGCCACCTTTGCTTCACATTTCCATTTCGGCTAGCAAGATCCAAGTGTACTCTTGGGTGGCTCCTTTGTCGCTTTTTCTTTCGGGAACCCTGTTTTTGTGAAATAGGGAAAGTCCCTCTAATGGTCGTTATCCTCCAGCTTTTCAACCGGCCTTTTTCAATCATGGCGACTTCCAATAGCTTGACGAACATGTCGATACCATGTCGCGGAATCATTGTTACTTGTTCCTGGAAACTGCTTCCGTCCGCGCCTTCCTCGTCTACGATTCGCCTCTTTTGGGGTTTTCTTTCTTGAATAGACCACCCCATCCTGTTTTTGGCTGCATAAATCTCACGCAATCTGGGCTTGTTCTTGACGGTTGAATTGATATTTGATCTAGGTTTCTTATTTATATAAATCCCATTTTTAGACGTTTCCGTTATGTCTATTTTTGATCTATATTTTGGATGCTATGACGGACTTCTTTCCTTCGTTTTTTATCTCCGCTTTTGCCCATCTTTAATTCCTTTCTTCTTCCCGTCATTCGTCTACTTTCCCCCCTTGTGTTTCCTGGCTGGATTTTTGTCTACAATAAACCCTGGGCGGGAAAAGTTTATTTAGCGCCTGGTGAGGCAAAGAGATGCTTTCGCTTTGATTGTTTATGTCTGTTTGTCGCTCCCCTTGAGAGATAGCAAATATCACTAGAGAAAAACACGGTGGCTCTAGAGTATAGGCGAATTCTCATTTTCACTTGTTGTGTTGATTCTCGGGGCTTTTTGTTCAAGAAAAAGAAGAAAAGGAAAAAGAAAAAAAACCCAACGAAAATCTTCGAATACATCAAAAATGAAAACGGCAATTTCTTAGGTATGTTTGTGGGCTATTGACATTTTTTATATCTATATTTTATTTAGCCTGTTTTCATCCACGTCATGTTTTGAAACTTGGGGTGGCAGGAGTGTTGGTTGTTTGCTACCTTATATATATATATCTTTGTTATTTTGGTATTCTGTGATCGATATGAGTGGAAACAAATAAAACATAGATATCGCAATAGAACGGAATAGATATATTTTTGAGATTTTATTTGGACTCGCCCCCAATCCACAGCCACAGAAGGAAACAGAGAACCTCGGTGACCGGATAAACTAGCAACCGATGATGTCGCCCTAGTCCCGATCAGGAATCTTCATCAAAGCTCCAGAAATTCAACTCATCCATGACATTTGCTGAACAGCATCAAAAAAATTTCGCCCCAAGAACAAGCTTTTCATTATACTATCTTAAATTTTTGTTCGGTCCACAGCAGAATCCCATGAATACAAAATAAAAAGACCCCCGGGACCTCAAAAACAAGGGAGAAAGCCAGCCTTCGTGCGGCGGCTCCCCTCTGATCCTACCATCCATCATGGACTATGATGAAATGGACATTGAGCCCCAGGGGCCTCAAGTCACAGTCAGAGAGGTAAATGATCACAAAAAAAAAGATAAAAACAAGACAGAAAAAACAATATCTAAGCAGGAATATGATCGAAATCTAGGCCGAACCTCACCGCGTCGACTTTCGCCTCAGCTCCGTAGACCTCGCCTTCGCCAATTCCCTCCGCCGCACCATGCTCGCCGAAGTCCCCACCGTAGCCATCGACGTCGTAGAAATCGAATCCAACACCTCCGTCCTCGCCGATGAATTCATCGCCCATCGCCTCGGCCTCATCCCCCTCAACTCGAAGAATTGCGACGCGGACATGGAGTACTCGCGCGACTGCGACTGCGAAGGGGGCTGCGCGCGCTGTGTCGTTACGCTATCGCTGCACGCGCGATGCACCGGCGAGGATATCATGAAGGTGTATGCGCGCGATCTGGTGATTGTTGGGGACCGGGCGAACGAATGGGTTGGTAATCCAGTTATCACGGACGCAGAGGGCAAGGGTCCTGTGATTTGTAAGTTACGGAGGGGACAGGAGATTAAGATGACGTGTATTGCGAAGAAGGGGATTGCAAAGGAACATTCGAAGTGGTCGCCGACGGCGGCGGTGGGGTTTGAGTATGATCCGCATAATAACCTGAAACATGTGGATTATTGGTATGAGGAGGATCCGGCTAAGGAGTGGTACGTTGGTTCTTATTTTCTTCTTCTTTCCTCCTTTGTTTGTTTTGATGATATTTTCCTGTTCGTTTTACGAAAGGATCATCCCAAATTCTGATATTGATGTTGTAATTTACCATCATCACACAGGCCCATCTCCGCAAATGCAGAATGGGAAACACCATCCCAACCCGATATGCCCTTCGACTACGACGCGCAACCCTCGACCTTCTACCTTGACATCGAAAGCATCGGCAACCTCGAACCCGACGCCATCGTCCAACAGGCCATCACTGTCCTCCAACGCAAACTCGCTGAGATCATCTCCGCCTTGACTGGCGCGGGCGACACGGATCGCAACGGCGCCGCCATTAACGGCATTGATGAGGAAGGTGGCCGTAGTCCCGACGCTTATGAGCCGCCTGAGGGTATGGATGGCGGCTATACGGCCTATGCGGCTAATGGAGTTGGCGGTGGTGCTGGGAGTGGGAGTGTTTGGGGCGGTGCGGGCGGAGCGACACCGTATGGGGCTACGCCATATGGGCAGGGGTTCGGAGGATTTTAGGGGGGATTTTTTTTTTTTTTTCTTATCCCATATTTTTTTTTTCTGTATAATTTTAGCCTTTTCCTTCTAAAAAGGGGGGGTACTTGTATAACGGAGTTGGGGAAACTATTAGGGGTTCTGCTATTTCCTCAATCCGTTTCGTAAACGGATGTGATAGGGAATGGTTATGATTGATTTACATTTTGACTGATTTTTGCGTTCAAAGCAACAACAAATACGTTATGAGACAACCATTAGAACCCGCTATCTCTGGCTGTGCCCAGGGGCATGGCATGTTTACACAGGCGGGGGGTTTTTCCAGCAGAACTTTTTGACTTCAGAAAAAATGGGGTGTTAGTGTTGGCTACGAAATTAGAAATCAGATGATAAGTGTGGAGAATCGCAGACTGAAGGAAGGAAAGAAAAACAGTAAGAGCATTGTCCCGTCCGGAATGGTCAGAGTGAGAACCCTCTTGAGCTTGCGCGCCCTGTCTTATATAGCATCTCACTCTGAGGAGGAACCGAAATCGTATGTATAGCACATTCTCCAGCGAATACAGGGTAGGCGCCCCCTGAGTGAAGTTGCGGAGCTGAGATGAAATGAGAACAGGAAGGGGAAGGGGAAGGGGAAGGATATTTTAAAGGGTTTCTTTTGCCCATTTCTACAGGATATGAGATGGGTGCGATACCAGCCTGGCAAGGGACAAATCGTGTAGTTCTGATGTATCATCCATCGGTTGTTGTTGTATCATAACTGATTTGTGTCAGCTACTGGGGCAGAAGAGCTCAAATCACGACCAGTAAACACTGGAGGAATAGGGGCTGGAATCACACAGGAGAGCTAGCCTTGGCTGACAATTTGTTTATATAGATATTGTCGGAACAAAATCTATTTATGCTTGTAAACAAAATACAGTAGTAATGAGTAGTAATGAGCTTCATATGTTATTTTGTTAATTCCCCCCTTCCCTCCTAATTGTTTCCGCCAACATACTCTTTCTATATTTAATATTCTGTAGTCGTTCAATCGTATGTGATAAAAAGAGATTTTAAATAAAAAAAAAAAAAAAAAAAAAAAAAAAGGCTGCGCCCTTCTCCCGTTTTACTCAGATAACATATCAATTGCAGAGAAAGGTAGAGAGGCTTCATGCAACCCGTCCACCCGTGCGGACATTCGCCCACCTTTGGAAGTCCTACACTTTCACCCCTTCCTCGCAAG
>LGRN01000004.1:0-75599 GCA_001883825.1 Emergomyces pasteurianus Ep9510
GGGGGGGGGGGGGTGGACGGAAAAAATTTGGCGGCGGGGCTGCATGATGGAAGGGGGGGGAGAGGGGAGGAAAAATGATATCATGAGCATTTTACTAATGGGCTTTTGGCTTGTCCCAAGTTGGTTATTTCTTTTGGTTCTGTGCAGCTACTCTTTTCCTTGTTTCCCCCTCCTACGCGTGATGTTTCCGTATATTTCCAAATGTGTTTTGAAATTGATGAAAATTTGCGTGTACTCCGTACAGGTAAGTTTTTTGTTTGGGTATGGGCAATTATTTTTTGACGCATCGAACTATTATATAACTAATAGCCGTTGTTTTATTCTCAGAAGGCTCCTTCGGTTTGGGTCTGGTTTTTTTATTTTTAACCCGTGATCGTATTATGTTTTAAATTGACCTCGCCTTCTGTGCTATGCAGCTTTTCTTATATCTTTCTTTTTTACTTTTTAATTTTTTTTTTAAGACTGTTTCTAGCTTCTGTTTTCTGCTATTTCCCTGTACATATAATTTGACGAACGGGGCTGTTTTATTTTATTTTATTAATATTTTTTTTATAAAGAAGTAAACACTGATCATTCATCGAGTTGACATTGGGTATAAAATAGTACTAATCAAGGCCTTTGGAAATGATCCAGTGGGTAATTTCCCTCGTTTATTCGATATCTCTCCATTTCGTGTGTTGCCGATTATTGCAGATGAGGGGATACAAAACTCTGCGACGCGGGTTCATATACTCAAAGGTGAGTTCAAGCATTAGTACCGAGTACGCAGTACAGTACAGTACATCAGTTACATCATGCAGTCAGGGGTTGCATCCATACATAGGGGCGAATATATGTTAGTGTCATTCAGGGGTAATAAGGCGGGTACTAATGTCATCTTGACAACGTCAACAAATTCATTCAAGGCACGCACAACAACGATCAAATAAAAATACAACAGGAAGCATTTCCCCCGCTTTATTACGCCATAACTCAAGAGAACTCCCAGATTGAATACCCAAACGATAAAAAAAAAAAAACAAATTTGACCACCCTCTCACCCCCGCAATCCCCACGAATCTTAGCAGGTGGCGATTGTCCATAGACCATGGAAATAATCGCAAAATGTTGAATCCACCCGATCAAAATACATATTTCCAGTTTTGCAGTTCGATGGGGGGTAGCTCCAGCGACAATATCGAAACTCGACAATCATCAAATACTGCTTCTATTGTACTGTACCTATTTTTCGTCCCAGCGTGTCGGTGTAGTTTGCCTTGTCTTTCCCGAACAGCCCCGAAGCTTCAAGGAATCGCTGTGGGGGAATGGAGAAACCTGGCCTTCGTTATGATTTTGTATTTGACATTCATGGACCGATAAATTCTTCTTTGAGCTGCCGCGTGATGGTGCTGATTGGAGATATATTTGGTTGCTGCTTCCCAGCACTACCCCAGGGTTTCTCTCCACATCCGACATTTGAGCAGTGCCCCTGGAATTTTGGATGGTTGACATGAGACCCGGGAGCATACCTCCCCGTTCGCTGCTGAATGCCGGGCCTATTCGAAGTTCATCCCGGCCTTTTCCTTTTGCTCTGCGGAGGATGGTGAGTATTATCGCAGCACAGCATATTACAGCGAGTATCCCGATGAGAAGGTAGAGCACGTTCTGCTGCCGTCGGCGTTGTTTCGTGCAATATTTGCGGATGAGTTTTTCGTTTCGTGGTTTGCACATATTACACATCTTCCTTTTCTCTGTTGTCATCTTCCCGGCGTCGGAACACGCATTTGGGAGTTCGAATGGGCGGCAAATATTCACCTCGCAATTTTGGTTTTCCGCAGTCACGATCGAGGCTCGTTTCTTGATACTGCTTCGAGAGCCCTCCTGTGGAGTATTGTTGGGTAAATATGGATTCTTCTCGGGAGGAGCATGTATTTCTTTCCGTTGAGCATCGAACCATCGGATCAGCGAGAAGATTGCCTCCCTGCACGACCGCAACTTTGACCCTGAAATCGTAACAGGCTGTTCTGGATTCGTATTCGAAATGAAGGGAAAGAGATCCTCCGCGCATGTTTCCAAATCACCAAGTACACGCCGCAGACCATGCCCGGATGGGATTCCGGGCCTCGCAATTTTCCCAAATTCCCCATTCGGGTCCATGTTTTCTCCTTGATTCTCTATTGATTCTGGAAGGGCAAACCGCCTAATAAGTGCTGGGTAGATGTGGCCATATTCCCCGCTCCTTGAGCCCAACCCTTGCCGCTGTGCTGCTGTACTACCTGGTAAGCTGTCCAATTGGCCCCGTTGTCGCTGTGTTAGGACTGAATGGGATGCCAAACAAGCGCCTTGTTCCAAAATATATACCACTGCGATTCCATAGGTGGTCCATGTTGATAGTCGATTTAAAGAATGAAACATTGTTTAAAGAGAAAAAAAACCTAGCTGACGCGGGATCGAGGAGTCAAGGGCTAGAAGCATAAATACTTCAGATCCGACTACTTTTGTACTCCCTATGAGGATACACAACGCGGTAAGGGATGCTATTATCGACAGGAAATCATCAAAACGACTTTTTGTTATATTTCGCATTTTCAGGGTCCTCAAGTTTTTCAGGTTTAGCATTTCTTTCCCAGCGACGCTTAAGTTGTTGTTGCTGTCCCATACCTTTCTGGCAGGCGCAATCCTAGTACTACATAACTTCCATTTTTTTCTCTGTTCTTCATTGTTTGAGAAGAAATCAATGTAGACTTTGGACTTTCTGAATTGTTTATCTTTTTCAATTTCGATACTCCTCAGCAGTCAATCTGGCCTTGATGCCAGTCGTTTCCCTCCACGCAAATGCTCTTTCCAGCTGATGAGAGGAGTTGTGAGACTGTTTTTGGATATATGGTTGGGACACGTGGCATATCTGCCAAACCATGGTTCGTTTACTACGAGCCTTGGTGATCTAGATAGATACGATTATATATTGATTTTCCGATAGTTATGAGCCGGTAGCCGTTTCTAAAAGGCGTGTCCGGTAAGTATATTATATATTGATATTTTATATTGCTTGATTACTTTATTGCTTGATTATTCGATTATTTGAACCTCCGAAACCATGTCTGAGCTTAACGATGCCACGAAGTCAGTCTTCCTGAGTTCGTCCAAGGATTGGAGGCTTTGGTATAGGTTTATCCTGCAGATAGCTTCTCAAATCGGCGTTCTCAAGTTCATTGACCTTGATAAGCCGGATCGTATGACAGATATAGAGATGCCCGAGATACCATGTTGCCGGCCAGATGAAACCAAGCCCGAGTGGGAGATGAGACTTTCTCAATGGAATGCTAAGATGACGGTGTATAATCTGCATCGTACCGGAGTGGCTCGTATTAAGATTCTTATATGGCAAACGGTCTCTTCGTACGAAATGAGTTTCTGCCCATCAGGACCCGGTGTGGATGTGAAGGATATATTAAAGGTTCTGCAACGACGTTTATCTCCTAGCTTAAGATCCAGCTCGTTCGAGGTTCGTGCGAGGCACAGAGATCTGTGCAAGGCGCCGAAGAATCAAGATATAGAGAAGTGGTTAGATCCGTGGATCATTATTGAACGAGATATTCGTGATGCGGGCATTATAGATTGGTACGATCTAATCACCGATTTTATTAACGCCAATATCGCGATTGATTCCGGATTGGCGCAGGCATGTGCTATGTATGTGAAAAGGAAAACTAGGGAGAATACCCTTGAGTTCTATGAGTTAGTTGAAGATTTTCAGGATCGCTATAGAGAAATGGGGCTTATACGAAATAATCTAATTACCGTGAACAATGCTGTGAAGGATTCGAATGCCAATGTCTCTACTAGTACTGATTCAAAACCGCCGAAATTTAAAGGGAGAACCGCGAGAGGTCCATTCCTTCCATGTGTGTGTGGATCTATGCATTCCTGGGCGAAGTGCTACTATCTTAATCCGCCAAAGAGGCCGCAGGGGTGGCAGGAGGATGCAGAACGCAGGAAGAAGGTGGATAAAGCCCTAGAGAATGAAGATTTGAGAAAGAAGATTGATGCAGCGATTTCGAAGGCTTCTGCTGCTAATAAGGAGATGATTGATGACAAGCTCTTGGTTGGACCATGGCTCGCTTAACTACGAGAGCATTATATATGGAGCCTTGGTGATCCAGATAGATGACTAGAGAGATATATACGATTATATATATATATTATATATATTGATTTTCCGATAGGAATATATTTCTCTTCTAAAAATGGTGGTGAAATTATAAAGGGGCCTTGTTCCAAGCAAATTTGTGTAGGCTGAGGCTATACAAATTATAAGAGACATCAGTATCCATATTCCATTGTCCAGGGCTGATTGGAACGTGAGAACATACAATTGAACACAGAACATGGCGTTGTTGTTACTTACTGGGCTTGTAATTGCCTCCTCTCCGTCCTTTGCGTCTGTTCTACCTCCTCAGTAGACATTTTTCCTCTCAACTATACTTCGTCCTTTAACCTACGACAGCTGGACAGCGGCACATTTGCTTCAATACTGTGCGTATATACGCCGCTGCCAGTGGTGCTGGCAACGTTCGGACAGTAACCACTTCGACATGGATTAATGTGTATCCTCCAAGAGCAGTAAAAGATGATGAACTCAACCGATATTTCATTGATACCCACCAAGGTCTAGCAGCAGCTCAAACATTGTTTTCGAATCTTGACTTGGCCGTTGGCAATTTGTTTTGCCATGAACGAGGATCTGGGCGAAAAAGGAGGTGCAGGTGAGTTGGAGGACTCCCACCCTACCCGATGTCTGACTTATTTACCCTATCCTAATTTTGCTGCCAAAAGGATATTTGAGGCCACCGTCAAACCCTCCGATAAAATATTTATGCGGCCAATGTCAAGTTGGGTGACACCACAACGAATCATTGATGCAACGCGTCGAATGGTCATCTTCCCTGCCGCCAAACTGATTCGCGGGGAGGAGGCGATAAACCAGCAAGGAGTCAATTGAACAGAGGTCGACTTCGCAATCGCAATTGCAATGGGCCCCCCGCTATTTTGGCCCCAATAAAAATATCCCCAACCCCCCGAGCGGAAACCAAAGATCGGAGACATTCCAAATACGTTTGCCCGGGTAGATAGATTCAGGACCTTTACCTCCCCCAGGGGTTTTCGAAGTATAACAGGGCTACTTTCGTTTTGGGTACCTTTGGTCAGAAAAAAGACACGATGATCCCGGTTAAAAACGAACACAGGCTCCTTTTCTTCCCAACAGACTGTGTTTATTTTTCATACACGTCGTAAGTTAACTCTAACGATTGTATTTTTATTAAAGATTCTGTTCCTTGCTTATAGTAGGTTATAGACGTCGCAAATTCAATTTTCCGATTTTGGGGTACATTTGGAAGTTCAGCCATTTAGAAGATATTAATATTATTTTTTTTTGAATTTTTCTTGCCCTATTTTCAGAGACCTAGCCAATTAGTTATTATTGAAACCGCATGCATAGAAATGGGAGAAATGATATTTAATATTAAATAGTACTATATTCATAAATCCCTTCTGGGGATATTTGGAAACCCCTAATGAACACAAGACTTATGAACTATGTGCTGAGTTTCAAAAGATAGAGCAAAATATAAAAGAGAAAAAAAGACGAGGATATATCGTTATATAATGAAAATTTTTGATGCATAAAGAGTTTTGGGGCGTAACGTAGTTAAGGCAAACAAGGTAAGATAGCGGGCCTACTATATCAAGGCAAAGAAATTAACAGGAATAAAGGAGGAAGGCGGAGAAGCAAGGAGAAGTCGTGAAGAAGAACTAAAATGCCAATGCAGTAAGTTATTATAAACTGGTCTTCTGCGTATATAAGTACTCCAGGTATAGGTATTAGGAAGTACCTCACCCAGTGAGGGGGGACGGGGTGCTCGGTTGGCGCGGACGAAGATACCAAGAAGGTAGAGAGAGGAATAAATACAGAAGTTGAGGATCAGGAGTGCGTACGTAAAACGGCAGTGAAACAAAAGGGCTGATGGGGTATTAAGATGAGGCAGGAGGCTAACATTGCTGCAACAGAACATGGTGTAATTGTTTCAGGCACTGTCTTCTCTCGAGCTGTCGGAGGGTCTTCGATTTGGTCGACGGAACTTTCATTCTTCCAGTTGGAAGACACTAGGGTTCTTTCAATCATTACATGTTGGTGATCACCAATATCAGCTTCGCAGATGCCCATTTTGTGTATGCGTGCCAGTCGGAGCTACTAGATGATGTGGCTGTCGTTCCTGCTGAAGTTGTTGTGAAATATATTGTGGATTCTGCGGGTGCATCGCGTACACTGGCGTAGAGAGAGAAACAGCAGGGACAATGGGAACCATATCCACGTGATGCTGGGCCTGCTGCGCTTGGCTTTGCATCAGACGTTTCTCCAAATGAACAGAACTCCGCTGGAATTCGTCCAACAGATCTCTCATATTCCACCGAGTATGAGCATAGGTTAAAATTTCGCAGATACTACACAGGCATTTCAGTGCCCGGTTGGCGGAATCAAGCCGATCTGAGGGTGATATATGTGGAGGCTGGTGTGTTCCTGGGTGTATGGACGGAGATGGGTTAGGAATGATGTCTGATAGTATTTCGTCGTACGATTGGTCGAGGGCGTCTATGAACTTGCTAGCTACTGTGTACACTCGTTGGATGTCGATGTAAGAGAAGAACAGCGGCCAGCTCGCTGCGTTGATAATTTGGTGTATATTTGAAATGAATTTGATGGCGTATTCGAATAACAGGACTCGGTGCAGTGTGCTTACACTCGGGTTGTGGTTTGATGGGGAGAGGAGGATGACAAAGGTGTAGCAAAGCTCCATGTTGTAAAACACGAGGAGGTGACCTGGCAAAGTTTTTGGAATTGCATTAAACCACCTTTGAGCTTCGGCACAGACCCCCCATGTGTATGTCGAAGTTTTTGGGGCGGGATTTATCCCACTGAAAAACATTATTTGATACGCTTTTGATTGGATACTGCGAATTTTGAACAAATGGATGGCTGGTTCGATGCTATTGGAGAATAGGGTGGTTGTCCAGCTCAATACGCCTTCAATTGGCTGCAGCGGAAGCTCTGGAAGAGGAATGTTCGCAGAATCATCTGTGAACGAAAATGCCCGCCCAAACGCGACGCTTACATATCTAGATACATATTAATATTTCAAGAATAAATATCGGGCGGCTATTTACTTACCTGTCAAAAGAGTGTACGCAATGAAATATCCTCCGTCGAAGATCTAGAGTAGTTTTATTGACGTAAAATTCAGAAAGATGCTCTTGGTGAACACCCAAATCAGATACCACTCTAGCAGCACTTCCAATCAAGTACCAAGTTCGAAAATGCTCAGGGTCAAGCATTGAGTACTGTGCCAGTAACAAAATAGCTTGTATACCGACAAGTGATCCAGGGTGGAGAACATCTTCCGCATATTCTAATGCTATGGAAACATGATGCCTCGCTATTTGAGCATGCGAGGTTGAAGCTTGAGAGATCGCCAGAACCATGTGTACAATCCAATGATCAAAACTTTTGGCGAAACGCGCCCCGTCCTGAGATACCGCATCGAAGGAGGTCCAAAAGTTGGTCTGTATAAAGAAGGGGGCTAGACCGTAGATATTGTCAAGGTAATGCTGAATAATTGTACAGGCTGCCGGACGGGGAGGAAGGCTCCTATTATCCCCTGCAAGTTGAAGAGGTTTTGCAGCAGCCACTCGTAAAAGAAGCCCAGCAAAAGATGTGGAGGAGGTGATGCCATAAAAATCTCTCGATGTTGCATTGACTGACCTAGGGTGGGAGTCAGTATTTTAAGTAGGTGATGGGTGGATCGCAATTTAGTATCCTACAGGAAGCCAAAATCCCCCACCAGGTCATCAATATCAGATGCCTCTTTGCGGCGAGCTTTCTCCCCGCCTTGAACGAACATCTGTCGCATGCTATCGCTCTGCCTAATCGTAGTTCCATCCATCCTGGAAATATGCCGAAGACGCTTCGCTTCGGCGATTTCTGCCTCTAGTCGTTCACATTGGCCTTCAAGCGAAGCTACATAGCTCCGCTCTTTACCTTTGGCGAATTCATCCGTGGTCCCAGGGCAGGTAGACGCCTTCCCGGCCCTTTCGCAAGCTGAGCAAGCAGGAAGTTTGCCATCGCATTTTATTTTGGCTGTGCGGCACCGCGAGCATGCTGCCACAGGACGACTGACTTTGAGAAGTGGAGTCTCCAGACCTGGGGGAAAAGAAGCCATCATAAGATTTTCATGGGGACTACGAGTATTGTCAGCCAACTAGTTTTAGGCAGCCCAGAGTAGAACCATTTGCGGATTGGAGGTGGAGAAGACATAGTTTATGTGCAATTTCAAGAGGGTGATTCCGGTGGGTAGGGAGCGGCATTTTCATGCAAGAGGCAAAAGTACAGAGCGGGTAGGTGTATACACAAGTAATTCTCCAATGGTTTTGAACGAAGGATAAGAGACGCCAGGCAAAAAAAATTCGGTGGTATGTTGATGCTACATAGAGGTTGCTGAGGGGTGGAGCCAACACGAGGAATAGGCGTGAATCCGCCAACATGGGAACAGACCGACCTGATCATCAACCTAATAGCTTATGGTAATGTGACCCTCAGGCGGCAATTACCATCCACCAATGACTGGCTAGCAACAAGCTTGATGTAACTACTTATTCTTGGGTGTTGCGCTTGAGGAGGGTGTCCTGGCAGCAGCTTGAAGGGGGTCGCTCAGCCTTATCGGCAAAATCCGTGCTGCAGCTGGCTATCACCAGCTAGCTTCGTAGTATTGATACGCCTCAGGCGGGGATATTCGAATGGTGGGATGCAAATATGAGTAAACAGCAGTAGACTCTGACAGCCCTGTGACTGCAAAGCCAAACATTCCTTCTATCGGTTTCCCAGTGAGTCAGAGAATCTGGTGGAGTTTCCTTTGTTCCAAACTTACTCCGTAGACCGAGCTAATAGGAAAAAAGGAAAATGTTGCACAGTGTGAGGGCATATTTTTATTAAACATTGGCATTCCGCAGCGGGCAGGTGAGGGGCCTGGAGTCTTAGCTCGAATATTAGCGGGGGCCGTCTTCCTAGTTCCGAATTCCACTCCCTTGACAATTTTAAGGTTGCCCAATCCTGCCAGGGCTCTGTCATCTTCAGGTTGCAGAAAATCGATAGCAAATACTCCGTAGTACCAAAAGAGAGGGCTAATGCGCTCATGCAGTCAACCAGGATGGGAATATTCCGCGCCAGCGTCCCAATGGGATGAGGATATGGGACAACAAGTTTAAACCAAGAAACAACTAGTTTTTTCTGGGATATCGAGATGTCCCCGAAGCTCGCGAATCGCGTATTGCTGCAGTGTCAGTCGGAGTGCGTCCGACTTGTGCGCATGCAGGACATTGTTTATTATTTTGAGCATGGTCGCTTGTTAGCCAGATTGGCAACAGTGTCGCAGGAGTCACACGCAACAATAATATCTGGCTGAATTTTTTGATTTCAATTCCACCGTATTCGTGGTTGATCATTTGTTCCTTGCTTGACGCTGTCATTGCGTTGGGTTTACTCTGTAAGTTAGTTACAGTGATTTATTTCTGTTGACTAAGCGGTCAGGTTTCCCAACGCTAGTTAGTTAACTTAACGAGATCCTCGACCGATGATTAACTTATCTACATATTTGGCACATCATACCGAGTTTTTCTCTGAAATTTTACATTGTCCGATTGATCCTGCGTTAACGGTGGCAATACTGTACGCCATGTCAAACGACACAGTTAGAGAGATGTTGAACCACAAAGAGAGACTAATAATCATCCCTTCTGCTGCCAGAGGCCAGAGTGCAGAACATAACTTTAGCAAGCATATATTTCTTCCGAAAGAAAATTACACATCTGTGCCAGATGCCGTTGTAATATATATCCGATCAAGGCATTGTGTTCTTAAGGACTGATTTTCACTCCGCGAGCCCAATGGCACGCCCTTCCAGCCACCTCCTCTCGTCAAATGGAATATATTTGCAGAGCTAGCCGGAAGCAACCATTTTTCTTTTGATGGCAAGGAACCAGGAGGTTTTCGAAGTCTGCAAGACTAGTCGCAACCCAGATCTTATCCGTTTTCTTCGGGGGTAAACCTATTGTGTGACATTAGATCAAGAGGAGGTGATGATCTTCAACCGAATAGTGGTAGTTACCTACCAAATCACGGAGGAATAAATCTGGGATTTATTTTTTTGTGCAGATCATTGATTGCGGAAGGGATCCGCCGCACCACTTCGCCTAGCTTTTGTGAGCTTGTCCGGCGCGGTCTTTACAGGTCACGGCTTCAGCTCAATGCCCTTAAAAAGCAGGATCATTCTTATTGTTTCAGTTTTATCACCACACTTCCCTATCAACCAGGATTACTATATAAGGTGAGGTGTTGTCCGGCCTGAGCCGTTAATCTTGAGATTTTTGTCACTTTCTGAGTGACTATGTGTGAAAAGCGTGGCAGTGATATGTACAGCGAGACTACCATTATATGATTGGGAAGGGAAATGCAGCACAATCGAGCCATGATGGAGTTCTCTACGGTTGAAGGGGTGAAAATGGTTCCCGGGACCATACACATTGTCGACTGTAGGTTCGTTCCCAAGTTTCTCTCGATCTGATCCTCATTGAGCAAGAAACTAACTTGGCTCAAAATCTCTAAGTAGAAGGGACAATGAATGTAAAACACCAGAACGGTGGAAAGTCCGATATTGTCCTTGTACCCCAACCATCCAACGATCCCAACGACCCCCTCAGCTGGAGTAAACTCCGCAAGGAATATCATTTTTGGCTCCTGTGGATCTGGGGTTTTCTAGCAGCAGTCTGCGTCAACTGGGTTGGCCCGGTTTGGGTATGTTCATCTCACATATTAATGTACAGTACATACATCACATGATCAGCTCGAGCTCAAATGTGTAGCTTATTGTTTTGACTGACACGCCCTAAGACACAATTCACAATCGATCTAAAAACAACATACTTCGAATTGAGCATTGCGTCAGCCTTTTGCTTCCTGTTCCTTGGACTGGGCTGCGTCTTCTTGCAGCCCATTGCCATGAAGATTGGTAGGCGGCCTGTATATATTTTCGGGTCTCTTCTCAACCTTGTGGGCTGCATTTTAGGCAGGTTCCAGACGACGGTTCAGATGCTTTGGGGCACAAACATTCTCACAGGGTTTGGTGCGGCACCAGTGGACTCTCTGGTACAAATTACGACGACTGATATCTTCTTTGCACATGAGAAAGGCACCAGATTGAGTATGTACGTATTCACAATATATGCAGGGTCATACCTTGGCCCTGTCGCGGCCGCACACATCGCCGACTCACAGGATTGGCGCTGGTGTTACCAATACTTGATACTATTCTTCAGCGCCCTTTTGATAATACAACTTTTTACGATGGAAGAATCTACATTCCGCAGACCGCCTACGCCGTCGGAAATTTCTGGAGACACAGGTGCGATGTCTCACTTTGCAAGACAGGAGTTAGAAATTGCCAAAATCGCGGCTGATGTGTCACACGGAGAGAATGGTAACACCACCAATGTTTCGGCGCCGCCTGCTCCGAAGACATACTGGCAACGGATGGGCCTCTATAACACTTCGTATAGTGATCCACGACCACTGTGGCTCGTTGCCATGAGCCCATTCGCGCTAACCACGTATCCAGCAGTCATGTGGGCAGGTTTCATATACGGCGTGCAGATTATGTGGTTATCACTACTCAACGTGACACAGTCTGCACTTTTCAGTAGGCCTCCGTACAACTTCAGCGTGTCGAACGTTGGCAATATCAATTTCTCCTCCTTCATCGGTGGCATGCTTGGCATGTTTTGGGGTGGTTATGTCTCCGACTTGTGTATCATGTTCCTCTCCAGACGTAACAAGGGGATTCTAGAGCCGGAGTTCAGGCTCTGGACCATGCTTGTCCCTGCAATCATCAACACTGCAGGAATACTCATGTACGGTTTAGGGGTACTGCACGGTGATATGTGGCTGGTGCCAGCAGGATTTGGCATGGTATTTATTGCCTTTGGAATCGGAAGCGGCGGCGCAATTGCAATTACCTATGCGGTGGACTGCTACCCTCGTATTGCCTCTGAAAGCCTGGTACTTATGCTTTTTATTCGAAATATTATCGGTTGCGGGTTCACCTTTGCTAGCCAGTAAGTTAATCCTTTCCTATTTCCTAGTATAATATCGATGAATGCTGCACATCTAACTTTGGACATTGAATTTTCAAGGGCATGGCTTGACCATAACGGTTTGCAAAATACCACTATCATCATGGCAGTGATATGCTTAGTAGCCAATATGTCATTTTTTATATTCATATGGAAGGGAAAAAGTTTGCGCGAGTGGACTGCAAAGCGTTATATCATATTGATAGAACAGAAGGAAAAAGAGGCTTGTATGTACTAACTATCAGAATGATGTCCTCAAGACTTCGGATTTTGTTCATTTCCAGCTTCTTATTCTCAATTACGAAGCGAATTATGGCATCAAACATGTCAACACTTTTATTCCATATCATTTTTAACCTCAGAATCCGCCGCTAATTCCATATATAAATATTTTTCACCATCCGAGCGCGCCCTTTTTACGGCACCACGCACAATTACCGTCTCCTCAGCTACATATTAAAACTCCATATCATATGCCAACGCATCGTCACACAACTCCTCTCGTAGTTTTTGGACCCTGCACAAAACATGTCAAGCTCAAATTTAGCCACTTAAAGGGAATAAAACAACCAGGAAATGTAAAATTCTTCTTAGAGACAAAAGCCGTTCACATACACTTGATGCGATGGGTGCTCCGCATAAACCGAGATATCATCCGGCTTCTCTAAAATGGCCAGCAAGCCCATATCGTACCCTTTCGCTCGAGACGCCGTCAAGGCCAGGGGTGGATTATTGTGTATTTCCCGGAGTCCTGTAAATTCAAGATGTTCAGATTTGTAGAGGTTTTTTTTTTTTTAGTTTTTTCCACGACCATGTTTCCCCAACAGGCAATGTGAGGAGTTTTTTATTTCTCTTTTTTCTTTTGCCTTTAGCTGAGAAGTTCTAACTGTTTCATTGCGAAAGCAATGTATGCATTATGATGTATGTACTGTACGTACCTGGGACCTGCCCGACCATGGCCTTGCATGCCTTCTTGAATCCGTCTATCTGGACTGGCGTGACGCCAGGTTTTAGTTTGAGTAGAACTGGTACGGGATAAAATGGTTAGCATTGGCTTAATTTACTTTCCCTAATTCGGGAAACGGCGCGAATATACGGAGGACACTGTGCTGCATTACTGGGTCTTATGTTCAAGTTGAGCAGCAGTTGGGAGTTATGGTATGTATGGCGGGAGAGGGGTAGGGACCCAATCCTGTTTTGGGTGAGAATAACTCACCAATGTGGAAGACTGCCATTTTGACCGGATCGTCCAGGTGTCTTTGGTTACGTTGAGCAAAAGCTGCTTAGTATTTGGAATGTTTGTGAAGTGATGGGATTGTGTTTGTGCTCGTGGAAATACACAGATGCACGTTGGGCTGCGGATCTCGGCTGGGTCGAGATTCCGGGGGATTTACTGTACATACACGGAGTACGATAGTTGCCGGGATGGAAACCCGGCGAACATGCTCGGTAAAGCTGATATCACATTTACAATCCGCCCATTGCGAATAATAACTGCAATGTTGGTATGAAGGAATGGTTTGGTAAAACATAAACATAAATAATAAATATATTGAGGTATCGCTCTACATACTAGTATGTGAATATAACAGAGTGAGACGACAATTTCATCACGGTGTAAAAAATATTATCATCACTAGTATTACTTAACAGGAGATTTCAAGCACAATTCATCAATTCAACAAAAAGGAAAAATAAAATATGCAAACATCTACTTTTACAGTTTAGAACTTTTCACCGGAATATCCAGGGAACTTTGCCGATGTGATTCGGGCGCTCGCTGAACTTTCCCCCCCTCAGAGCAGCAGTCATCCCTCCCATCAACAAGCACGCTCGTTGGGTTCTTTGGCCCGGGGACATCCAACGCGGGGTTGCGATCAAAGAAGTCAGCAGGTCGGAAGTGTACTTCGATTTTCTCTATCGGCATCACTGGCCAGTCTTCAACACGAGGATTATGAGTAAGCCCAAACACGGACCACAGCACCACATCGGAGTCAAGGGTATTGTCATTTCGAGCAGCAGCGTCGGCAACACCATCCCGTTCGTTTCGAGACTGGTTGGTGAATTTGCCCCCAGCGAAGAATTCTCCGTCCCTGTGGGTTGTCACCCAGATATGGTGTTTCGCAAATTGAGCCCGGTGGGCAACGGTTGACCGCGGGTCTGCGAGAATGAGTTGCGTGGCGGGGGGAGTAAATTTGTAGGAGACGGGACGACCAGAGATTGGATTCAAAACATTGGTATTGGACATTTTCACTGTTAAATTCGTGCTTGGAGAAGCATCGAATCCACAAGAAGTCGGCACCGGCTGCGTAACTACCCGGTACCCATTTCCGAACGGATTTGTCTTGATGTCCATTGGCATCGGTAGAGATTCTTCGCGGAAAATAGTATTTCGATAGCCATTAATCGCGGGGTCAAGGCGAAGACAGAACATATGTTGATGGTTCTGGGCCAGGGCGCCGGGAGATACCACGTTACCCCACGGAGACGTCTTTCCTGGGTCAATGTTAACTACTGAGACAATACCGGTCGCACGGGTTTCGAAGGTAATTCCTCCAGCTTGGTCAAATTTGTACGCGAATACATATTCGTAGTTGGCAAGAGTGATAATGAACTGCACCACAAGTTCGCGATATCGAGTAACAACAGCCCGACCTGTGCGGAAATTTGTGTGCTTCCATCCAACGCCATTGTCTTGTTCGTGGACGCAGACCACATTCTTTGCCACCGAAGGCTGCCCCGATGCATCGATGTTAAAACCATCCAAGTACTTTATTACGCCCAAACAATCACAACCCAGGGTCAGATTGTTCGCACCTCGACCAGCGCCACCATCACCAAAATCAAAGGCTTGCTTTCGATGAAATGGTGGTCGAGGATCTCCATACGGAACCGTCATTTCAGACATGCTGAGACGGTACAAAACGCTGCGTCCATCATAATGGACGTCATGGATAGTGGCGCCTTCACGGGGGTTGAATCCAACTCGGAATCTCCATTTCTGCCATTCGACTAAACTGTTGTTGCTCACTTGGAACGATGGTCCTTCAGGCTGGAGTACATTAAGTGGTTTGACGTCTGTCCGTAGTTTTACGTCCAAGAGTTCGGGGACATATTCTGATGGCCGAGTGTGGTCCAGTACGTTTAGATAATTTGTATCGTAAGATAGGCCATCACCGGTTCCTCCAGTTGCAAGCTTGTCAACTCTGATGATTTCACGCTTGTTGAAATCCATCACTGGGATGAGTGGAATGGGATAACCGTAATGATTGGTGTGATCTCCTTTTCGTGTGTCCTTGGCGAAACAAAGCCCTTGCATATAACGAATTGTAGGCTCATCATAGTCGAGTCCGCCGTACGGCCACGGGTCAATCTCAATGACAAAGCCTTCTGGTAGCTTGAATTTGGATACAGCTTCCTGGAACAATGGGGACACCATGCAAGCCTCGTTAAATGCGCCGAATTCATCCCTGTATGATGTTAACAACGTGGACCATGGACTTTTTGCGGAGCAAGGAACAGAACAAGAGAAGAAAAAAAGCAAATTGAACTTTACATAGTAAATGAAGGCTGTTTCGAACAATCAAAGGCCTGACGGGAGATTTCCTTCTCAAGGCCCAAGTCCACGACTGATTCAAAATAGTCATGCGTCTTGTCTGGCTGGACAGTGTCATAGTGTACATTTACCAATCTCGGAGGTCGGGACGTGGAAGAAGAAAGTGTCCCTCCATGCTCCGCCGCCAGGAAGCTTGTCAAGGTAGCTTTGGCCGGCTCTTCTAGGAATATCGAGCGAAATTGGATCAGGACACCTGGGTTCGCCTGGACAATGACATCTCGAGCAGAATGGATTTCAGTTGCCCGCAGCTGTTCAAGCGGGTGAGGTAAATGCATCTTGAAATTATTACAGGGGGAGTAATAAAGAGCAGAATGCCAATGGTCTCAAGTAGGAAATATGGAAAGGCAATTCAAAGAAGCACGTTTATATGATCTCTCCATACGAATGGTAACAGCCCGGATCAGCAAGCCAAAGGATCCACCCAGTTTAGAGGGGCAAAAAATGGGGTAGAAGAGGAGCATATAAATACTCCATATGGAGTACGAAGTACACCAACGAGAATTTGGTGGATAATGACAAGTCTAATTTTCTCGTCCTGCACAGCAGGTTTTTATTGGCCAAGGACCAGAGCACAAAGGGCGCGTGGCCTTAGAGATTCAAATATCTCCAAGGCCACGAAAGCCACGAGCAACTCAAAGCAGTCACAGAAGCTAAGCCGGATCAGCTTCGGCTAACAGGTCGGCAAAGTTTATAGCAGGCTGCTTGAAAATGCTAGCAAATCTACGTTGAAGAAATTGGCGTTATCCGATCATCTGATATACTCGGCATAGAGACCCGGTTGATAAATGGGCTCGCCAAGACGTCACCTGGGGAATTGATCTCATAGCAGAAGACAGAGGATGACTTTCGCTGTCTTGGTGTTTAGATATGTGTATAGTATCCAGCCTGTGAGGGGAGAGGGAGCGCCCGATGTTCTTCGCCTTCATCGGGCGTGTTCGGTTGCCACATACATGCAGTGGGCAAGCTGTACGCTGCACTCCGCACAGCATATGGAGCGTTTGCTACGTTTATATAAGCTCGTATAGCGAGGCACTAACCAACCAACTACATAACCCAGTTTACTCCCAGCTAGCGGCTTCAATGGAAACCTGGAACAAGGGTCTTCATCATCGCAATATATTACGGAGAACGGGGTACGGGGTCCATGATTTTTAGTGACATGCAGCTGCTGACTAATACCACCTGAAGCAACTCTGGACACTCGAGGTTGGGAAACGTACGACCAATGGAGATATTTAAGAAAAATACCATTTGGACATCATAATTTACGGGTATGTGTTCTTTGACGAGGATTGCCTTGTTTTGGCGTTAAGTTAGTTGGCAATTGAAACACTTCTCCTCCACGCGACCTCTGGCATTCTGCAAGCTGATCGCGAAACCTTACAGAACGACGCCAATATGATATTTCACTTACCTGCCCATCGATATACAAATTTACCAAGGTCATGGCGTCCTTATAATTATGCTATATGAGGATGATGAATGGCTTAATTTGAGCTTGTACGAATCTCACTCCATCCCGCCTTTCGCGCAATCAACTCATGGATTTACTGTCCACCATTCCGGACTTTCCCACGAAGCCGTACGCTCACATATTACCTTCTCTAGAGAGAGCAAACATTTCGGTGAAAGAATTGGTCTTGTTTGACCCACTGGAAATTGCCAAGCAGGCAAAGGTCGCTGTGACGGACGTGCGTGCCCTTGCCGGGAATGTGATCAGCGCCTTGCATCGAGATCTTGGGCTTGGTGGATGTCAGGAAGAGGAGAACGAGGAGGCGATTGATGATGTATCTGGAAACCCGGATGATGATGTGTGCGATGGAGTGGAGGGCCATGGGAACTCAAATATGAAACAAGGCCATAGGTTGCCCGAGCTTTCATTCATAAGCACATTGGATCCCGTATTGGATCGGGCCCTTGCAGGTGGCATTTCCACGGGTTATGTAACGGAGCTGGTAGGAGAGAGGTAAGATAGTTACACCTTCTATCACGCTGGTTAACGGATACTAACAAGCTGTAATCATTGTAGCGGTTGCGGTAAAACCCAATTCCTTCTCCATCTACTGCTTTCCGTCCAGCTTCCTCCCCCCTATGGCACCTCTCAAAAGGCACTCTACTTCTCTACCGAGTCCGATCTACCCACAAACAGACTGTCGCAACTTCTTGAGGAACACCCCGTGCTTTCTAACCTACCCGAGGGATCCCCTCACCCGTCCTTGGAAAACATCTTGTCCGTAACTACCATCGACCTTGAGTCACAGGATCATATACTTAATTATCAAATCCCGGTGGCTGTGTCCCGCTACAACGTTGGCCTTGTCGTGATCGATTCCATAGCAGCCAACTATCGCGCGGAGAGTGATTCAGATAATGTAGCCGGTTTACTGGCTCGAGCCTGGCAGCTTAAAACGCTTGGCCAGTTTCTAAGGAATCTAGCCGCCAAACAGAATATCGCTATTGTTGTCGCGAATCAAGTATCTGATAGGATCCAGATGGATGACGTTCTATGGGCAGACGAGCTTGAACCACCCGCAAGCAGTTACGTGGAGGAATTCCCTTCCCAGCAATCCCCCCAGCCAGCTTCTTCTCATCCCGACGAGCATAATGTTGATGTTCCTGACGTTCCCTGGTCATCACCAGCTCATCAACTAGGGATTACATCTTCTCCTATTCCATCATCCTTGCCAGAGATAGATGATGATGAATTATCTTTTAGTGTTCTTGATCTTTCCACACTCCTGAGGGTTGACTACCAACGACCTTTTTTCACCGGCTGGGGGGATTTATACGCATCTAGTCTAGGCGTTCCGTTTACGGATTCCCATTCCGAATGGAAAACGCCCGCCCTTGGCATTGTTTGGACAAACCAGATTGCTTGTCGTATTGTACTCAAGATGGAGAGCGTTCGAATTGCAATCCCAGGCACGGAAAGTGTCTACCAGAAACAGAATCCGAACGTTTCCCTTCCTGTACCTTCCGCAAACGATGTTCCTCATGAACAGAGTTCTCAAAATCCCGCCGATGTCCAGCTGCGTACACCCTTGAATAGTGTACTTCATCAAAACAATCCAGTTTTGGTGCATAAGGAATCGGGGAATGGAGATCCTCGGGAACAAGACCCTCCCATCGAAGGAAAGTCTAACATTCCTTACCCTAAAACCCAGATAATTGATGGCCTGCTTTCTATCCCGGGTCCGTCATATCGGAAACGGCGAACAATGCAAGTTGTCTTCTCGCCATGGGCGTCTGGAGATCCAAACCAGACGTTGGGCTATGATGAGAACGGACCGAATGACGGACAAGAGATGATTGAATTTGATCCCACTCTTTACGAAATCGGGTTCGAAATACACCCGAACGGAATACAGGGTATTAATCCGATTAGCGATGATTGAACGCATCCATCTTCCTGTTTCGAGCTTGGTACCGTATTGGCTCTTTCGAGCGGTATTAAACTAACATTGCAACGTTTATTGCCAAGCTTGTAAGCAATCATGCTTCCTGAGATATTAGGTGGGGTATATGTTAACTTAGATACTGCGGGAGGACAGGATTTAAGGGGCCAAAACTAAGGGGCCAAAACTAAGGGGCCCAAAACTACCGGAACAAGCCAACCACACCCTCTTTTCTTGCCACTCCGAGTGACAGCGGGGTCTTGGTGAAACCTGTGGCAGAAGTGATTAAAATGAGGCACTAGGGGTGCTATATTGTTCCGCAAACCTCCGCCCTCCCTTGTGCAATTGAAATCCCATTACAGCGTCTAGCCTCGATTATGGCTTTAGACTTTGATGAGTTCTTTCTTCATGAGTACGATGATCCCCTCTCATCGATTTCATTAAAACAGCACGGCATTCAGACATTGGTTGGGTAGGTGTGAGTTATTTATCTCCCAATCTAGTTTCCAAACCTACTTCTCTCGATCTACAGATGGAGGCGATCAAAAATATGAATCTAGCCCGCCAAATGAGGCATTCGAGTACCAGCAAATCAAAAGGATTCTGGAGGTTAAATACTCGTCCTGCACAACAATCCATACGATAATGGAGAGAATTGATAGAATTAATCTACTTGATCGCTGCGGCATCAACTTGGTTGGTTTACAACGTTCAAGCTTGCTTCTCAAGTTCGTCGATTTGTGCGCAAACTGCGAACCCAACGTTTCCAACCGCAGGACGCCCCCACACCGGGAAATCCAACCCAATTTTGGGTGGAGGATCCATATGGCCTGCCGGAAAAAAAAAAAAAAAAAAGGCTGGTCCTTATGGCAGTTGCAGAATATTTTAACTTTTGGGGAAATTTCATATGCCCTCCTATCGGTCAGCGTCCAAAGCGTCCAGAAAAGTTGAAGGTTCAACTCTCCAGAACTGCTCCCTTACTCTTCACGCATCAAGATTTAGCACCACGGCAACTTGATGGTAGATAAAAGAAGGGTCAATTTTGGATGATAGACCATGTTTAGCTGGATCTCGGTCGGTTGGTAGGAAACATAGAAAAAGCCGATTTGTTCAGGTCATTGCTGGAATATACACTCAAGGCAAAGAAGATATGAAGAAGGTTTTAGTGAAAGGTGCAGACCCCTGGGATCTAGTCATAATGCAAGAAAGCCGGGTCTTTTAAGAGCGCTAGAGTCAATCCTGACCTTGAATATTATCGCCGACTAAACGAAAGCATGATTTTGTCAATTTCTGCTTAACTTGAATGACATATTTCTCCCTCCCCCTCGCCATTCTCATATGTTAGGATTGGCCTTGAAGTGCCTTCCCTACAGGTCAGCTTTATCCAATTGCTAACTAGCATAGGCTCTTTTACCTGGCTTCTAGATCGGATTAAAGGCGGCCAGCACAATATTATGTTCATGGGCTCTAAAGATGTTTATATAATTCTGTATGCTCTCACCCTTTTTGGTACTCGAGTCAAAATGTCCCCCTTCCAGTCAGGGCTAGTCTTATATAGTACATATACTCTGACCTATTTTATACTATCTTCTCCTCTATTTTCTCTCTTCCTCTATTTTCTTAAGACACCCAAGTGTTAGGTCTGGCAAGTATTAACTCACCATTGCCATTATACACATTCCCCTTCTCCTATAGATATTTAGAGCTAACGTTCTAACAGCCATGTATGTACCATGGCCTCCGTGCCAGATATTGATCTTTTCACTCTTGATCCACGCATTACAGAGACCATCCGGCGTTATTATGCGTGAACATCCATCTTCTGTCAATATGCTGAGGATGGGCTCGCTGTTGATACCCTGTGGAATATGCTAGCGCCCAATTTTCCTCCCACTGCTATTTGACGCCATGGAGCCATATATTCTGCGCTAAATGCCTCTGGTACAGGGATTTATATATATGTAATACACCAATGTTGAAAAGCTGAGGGGTTTATGGTACCGAAATGGCTTGAAAAGTTTGCACCCTCACGTACCTACAACACTGTGGGGGCTACGAAATCAAATATATCTTGCAAAGGTAGGTTTCTTCTGATGCTCGCTTGCGGATTATGTTATGAGATCGGGAAGGTTGTATGTTCAAGCTTGCATTCCGGTATGATGACATCTACATGAGGAAAGTAGCTAACCAAATCATTGCTTTATATACAACTAAATATCTAATTCTATACCTTACATCGTACGGAACCGAAATCAAGATGACTTATAACAAGTTCATGGACCGAATGTTCAATAACTATCAACATAGGGGTTAGTAAGAGACGTGAAATAGCTTTTAACCATTAGTTCTATCTAACAAACCCAAAATATGCTTCATATGAGAAACAGGTGTGGCCCCAACTGGACACCTTCTGGATTCAAACATCAGAATGGGGACCATGGAAAATGTACATACATATCTGTAGTACCGGAATATCGTCCATTGCCCTGCAGGTAACGAGCCGTAAAACAAGGTTGACGTTAACGTTAACGGTGGATAGCACTGCCTGGGGGCAACTATATCAGCTACTGGGGGGCGAAAGACACAACAGGAGAGCTATCCTCGGTTGACACACTAAATATGCTGTGCCGTTGCTATTATCGTTTCCGCCATCGTCCGACCCCTGGTACATAGATACTCACTTTGCTGGCTGGACATAAGCTGCGTTGAAAAATTGGGCGGCTTGCAACTTTCTATGGACTGTGTTAACTAGGTCATTTGATAATATGCCAAGTGAATTTTGGAGTAACTACTACTAGTTTATTCCATCAAGTGGGGGGAGCGTTGGTGGTTGTTCAATCCTACTTGATTTAAATCCACTCTCTGTTATCAAACAACCATCTTCGACAGCGTATTTTCCCTTGGGGTGTGTGTGTGAGAGAGAGAGATGGGGAATGCATGGATGGATGTCTAAGCAGTCCGGATGGCCCGTGGTTAGTTACTAGTTAACTACTCCGTACTATTTATTATATTCTATCCGTCAAAACCCGCCTTAAAGTCATCACAACCCCTCCCAATTTATGACCAGGCAGAAAGGCAAATAGAAAGACTCACGCCCACTTTATTAATTTTATTTTTATTTTTCATTCTGGGTTTATATTTGGGGATCTTAGCCCGGTGGGGATTTTTTTTATTCTTCTCTATATTCACTGCATGGAGTACGGAGTACGGAAGACGAGATAAAAGACAAGATAAGTACGATTGTCCTCCCAACAAAGTCGTATATTTTCGTATTTTTCGCTCCCCTTTCCATTGGAAAGACAGAGAGAGACAATACCATCGAGAGAGCGGGGAAAAGGAGCTGCAAGCGGTGATGAAACACGCAGGCGCTCTCACAAAAAAATAATTAAATAAATAAATAAAACAAGGCGGAGTTGAACGCGAGTAGGCTGAGATTAAAAAAAAATACTCCGAAGCAATCCTCTGTGGTATATAGCGAAATACCCCATGCAAGGAAGAGAAACGCAAAATGACGGGAATAAATATCACATATGAGAGGGAGAGGAAAAATAAAAAAAAAGAGTTGAAATATGCGGTTTCATAAGATTTTGGCCATCCACACCCCCATTGGTATGCACATAAGAGGAATCTACAAACTAACAGCAAAATTGAATCAAGCAAAAACCAAGGGGAAAACAAAAAAATTGAAAAAGATAAAAAAGAAACAAAAGATCACAGCTCGTCCGAGTTCATGTTGGGGCTTGGTGGCAAAAAAAAAAAAAGCTGGGCGGTGGTATTTAGTAGAGCAGAGATAGAGAGGGAGAGAAAGAAAAGAGAGCCCCATGGGCAGCAAACTCCCTGACGCCTGAAGAATGGAGAGTGAGAGAAAGAGGAAAAAAGGAAGTTCTTTTAATGTATATTGTACCGCAAACGCGATGTTCTTCTGGGTCTCGTCTTGGGAAGGCGGGTGCGGGGGAAGGGGGCGGGGGGCGGGGGAGCAAAGAGGAATGATCATCGCGAACAGGAACGGGCATTATTACTGTCCCCCTCCCCACCATCCATCATTTTGTCTATGTAAAATGATGGCCCCCCTTCTTCATTTTCTATTATATCCGGAAAAAGAACCAAACGAAAAAGAGAAAGAAGGAAGGAAAGAAAGAAAGAAAGGCAGATGGAGAAAACAAAAAGCAAAAAAATCTAAGACGATGACGAAGATTTCACCGCAGAAGGCTTGATGCCGATATTATTTCGATTCCGGAAGAAATAGACATGCTCCCCTTCGCCCTTCGCGCCCTCGCACGGCTCAATCCACTGGCATGTTCTGGCGCTCTTCCACAGCGATTTGAGGAACCCAATGCTGCCACCCTCGGTATCTGAACGGTAGTGCTTGCCCATGACAGGTTTGATGGCCTCGCTGGCCTCGTCAGCGTTGTAGAATGGGATGGTGCTGACGTAGTGGTGGAGGACATGTGTTTCGATGATACCGTGGAAGATATGGCGGCCGATGAAGCCGAATTCACGGTCGATGGTCGCTGCGGCACCGCGGGTAAAGGTCCATGTTTTGGAGGAGTAGTGTGGCAGGGTGGGATCGGTGTGTTGGAGGTAGGTGATGGCGACTAGACCCGGAGGGGGTTTGTTAGCTGATTATTCGACGATGATAAGAGAAGATAGAGAAAACCCGGGAAAAGAGGTTGAGCACGAGAAAAATAAGCAAAGTAAAGATGACTTTCTACATACCTAGCCAGTGGTTGACCCACAAGTATGGCAGGAAATACCACACCGCGAGGTTCGCCCAGCCGAAATTGTTGCCAGCCCAGTACAGGGCGGAGCTGGTGATTATCAAGCCAAGATCACTTAGGAGGATGAGTGGTGCGTGCTTGGCCTCGAACAACGGGCTGGATGGGTTGAAGTGGTTGACTCCGCCGAAGAAGCCGTTCACCTTCCCCTTTCCACGACCCTCAGGCTGGCGTTCGTGGTAGTTGTGGCCGGTGACATTTGACATCAAATACAGGGGCCATCCGAAGAGCTGTTGCAGAACCGTATGGATGGCGGTTTGGATTGGAGTCTCCTCCATCAATTCGTGCAGCTCGTGCGCGATATACCCGAAGCGAGAAGCAAACACGTCTCGAGTCTTTGGGACGAAAACCATGTCCCGCTCGATGTTACCGGTGGCTTTGTGATGTTTGCCATGTGAGATTTTCCAGGAGAAATAGGGCACCAGGAGAGCGGAGTGGCAGATCCAGCCTACTGTGTCGTTCAGAAGTTTTGATGGGGAGAATGCCTGATGCCCGCACTCGTGGGCCATGACCCAGAGACCTGTCCCAAAGAGCCCCTGGACGAAGGCATAGACGCCCCACAAACCAGCGCGGACTGGAGTTGATGGTATGTATTCCGGAGTGATATAGTTGTGGCAAAGATAGAAAGTCCCGGCTAACGCAGAGATATCTCTTGCGACGTATGAAAGACTGCGCAGCGCACTTCTCTTGAAGCAATGGGCTGGGATGGCATCCCGGATCTGCTTGATGGTGAAGTCTGGGATTTCAAAGGGGTTGCCGAAGGTGTCGACTAGTTTTACGGGATCTTGCTCCGCATCTGAAGCCATTGACGACAGAGATGTGGAGGAGGGTGATGGACACAAGCTTTCACTAGGGGAGACACATGCAGAGCTCTCTGTGGAGGAGTCTGTTGCTAAATTCCGGTTCAGCGCCATGCGCTTGGGGAGGGCTGTTGAGGTCATTTTGGCGGGATTTTATGCGTGTAACGATTCCGGGGTGACGAAGATATGTGTATATATAGATATTCTATATATTTTTTATGTATTTCCCCACGGAAGGAACTATATGGTGAGGAATTGGGCTGAACTGAGCGATTTTGCGGTTTGTTGGGCACGGTGCAACAGTTCTTGTATTTTTGATATCTGAATACTTTTGCTTCATTCGTCAGTCAACGGATTCTCTGGTCAGATGGGAGGCCAGTTATTGGAGAGCTTTATGGGGCAACTGAACACAAGAACAAGACGGCGAAAACGGAATGGGGCTCCTCACCACTCAGCTGGGGCTGGCTGACTTTAAATGGCAGGGCGCAAAAGAATTTATCTGCTTCTTGAACGAGAGGAAGCGAGTTGGGGGGAGAAGGTTAGTAGTGTGAATGGGAAAACGAAAGAAGTAGTACTACGCAGTAGAAGAAGAACTTGAAGAAGAGGGGAGAAAAGAGAGAACTTGACGATTGCTTTTTATTTTTTTTTATTTTTGTGGCCCTTTATCTTTTCATTTGTAGGTTCTTTTGATCATCTTTTTATTTTATTTTTTAATTTTCGCCCTCAACCGCCGTTGGTCTCATCATTTTTTTTTTTTTTTTTTTTTTTTTTTTATTTTTTTTTTTTTTTTTTTTTTTTTTTAAATTTTTGCCGTTCCCCGAAAATACAGGCCAACCAGGGGGAAAACGAAGAGCGGGTATTGGTACTGTACTGTAACGAGCTGTCATATGTAATATTACGCCCAGCCACAGTACCAAAGATAAGCAAAAAAGATAAAAAGATAAAAAGATAACTACTGAGTAATACTCCGTAGTCCCTGTGGACATCATGAGATGAGTCTCAACACATGGCTCCCAAAGTTCCATCTGTGATCAAATCCGCCCTGCTTAACGCCGATAATGGCGGGACATGGTGTCCCTTACAGCTTCATCTTTTTTGGCCAATGGGTTCCAACAAACTGGCTCCATCCAAGGAAAATGGGTAGGTACAAAGGATATCTACTGGAGGAGAGCGCCTACATAACAAGTGCTGACAGGTTGGCATTTAACTGCTAAGGTACGGAGTAACCGGAGCTGGATTCTGGATGTTCTACGAAATCTCTTTTTTTGGGCAAAAATGATGCGAGTTTCTGCAGGAAGTCCTTGGGGGTTACACATGTGAGCTCACCCTGTGCAACAAAACACCAAGACTCTTCCGCATTCAGCTTTAACTTCTTCCTCCACAGGTGGCAAACTTGCACTTGATTTGTTGCATCCATTTGTCTGCTTTACGCACGCACCTGCAGGTGGCTAACAATCACCCCCCCATTGACACAACGAAAAGTGGCTGGAGAAGTACTCAGAAACCGCAGAGGGTCTGCTGAGATGCCCAGATTTCAACTATGTACTTGGCCCCAGCATGATGGTTGATTCGCTCAATTCCTTGGAGTATCTGATCAATTCGTAATCCAATTGCTCAGTTGGTTCGATTTTTTCCCCTTTTTAGCCAAAATTTGGGTCCTGACGCAAGCTTGGTCTTAAACTTGAGCTAGCCAAGCAGATTGCCCATTCCCATGCCATCCTATCTCAGTGGATCCCATAATGAAGCCCTCCTTCTCGAGCTTCAAAAAGCCATGGAATGGACAAACTTTTCCATCGGCGATTTTCAAAAATACCTAGTATCTATCAGAATCTGATTTTGTAGGCCTTCCTCCATGTTGGCGCGCTGAATGGAAGAATGGGCTCTGCTGGGGGATACATATATCAACACTCGATCCTGGCTTGGCCTGAGTGTTAGCAGCTGATGATCTGTTTATCTTCTCCCATCCTCTCATTATTCCTCTAACCGAGTCGAGCCACCGCCTCAGATTGTATTTGGGCGTGCACGTTTTGAAAGATCATTACCATTACAACACTAGATATGTACCGTATCTTTCAAATTTATAATACGTCTCGGGAACGCGCCCGAGGCCAACAACTAAACTAACTTTTTCCTTTTTGCCAGAACAAATCGCTTTTTTTTTTTATTTTTTTTGCCTCGGAATCAATCCTTTGTTTGGTTTTCGGCTTCTTCTTCTTCTTTTTTCTTCAGCTCTACGGAGTATTCGCCATTACTTTTCTCGCCTCTTGCGTCTGTCGCAAAAATAATCATCGTCAAGTCAACGGCTCATCCAAATGCTTGCGGATATACGGGGTAGTTATCTACATATTAACCCCATGGCTGTGGTGGGGCTTGCAACCGAAATTGCGAAACGGCCAATTGACATTTAGCCACTCAGATTTTGGGCCATATGGAGCACGGAGTAGTTAGGGATATTTTTCTTTTAACTACGTAATAATTTTATAGCAATGCGAGGAAAGTGGTGATGTTATTTAGATAGACTGTGTCATAGCGCTGATGTCGTGCATTTTTATATATATGATACAGTCCATATTCTGAGTACAGAGTGACATTGAGCTCTGGGGGTATGTACTCCAAGCTGTCCCTGTCTTTTCACCGCCTTTTGCCCAGTGGGGTGTCCCCGCTGTTCTTTTTGTTCTTTCGCCCTGCCGTGGGGGGAGCGGGGGCGGGGGAACTTTAGCAAACTTGCCAGTTGTAAAAAATGGAGTTTTGCTGGCCCTTTTTTTTTTTTTTCTCGGCGGAATATCAAAAAGGGTTGAGAGTCCTGCCAAGCCATCCCAAGCGGTCGACGACGGCGTTAGTTAGGTTCAGGTACCGAAATTACGGTTACAGGAACATTACAGGGGAACAGCCGGGTTTCTTTTTGTTCGGCAACAACATGTGATGGAAAATATGCGAGGCCGGCATTCCTCGACGCTACCATTTCGCATGCTGGAACAACTTTTAGCTATCCGAGTCGTTGTCAGGAATCCAGGGAGAGATGCATATGGATAAGATGATCATACGGAAGTATCGACTGAACGATTATGCTGCGTCTATGCTGGACATCCGCACGGAGTACAGTTTTTTTTTTGCAAATGTTAGTCGTTGTACAGAGTAACTCTGAGGATTCTGATATCCGACGGTACTAGACTCCAAATTCCGTAGAGGAGTAAATAAATGTTTTGTACGGAGCATACAAAACATATGTACTGATGCGCCTTACATATATTCCCCTGTCCCCACGTTTCGCAGTCCATCCGAACTGGATTTGCGCGGGACAACAGCGTGGATATCCCTCCATATCTTTTATTTCTGTTGGGGTAAAACACCGCGTTTTGTTGAGGAAACTTGGATACACCGTACACACGTAAAGTGGGCGGCTAAAAAAATTAAAGTGAGCAAATAACACGGCGCTGTTTCTGGCCCACAAAAGCTTCTTTTTGGAAATATCACGTGATTATCTTCCTTCTGCTTCTGCTTCTTCTTCTTCTTCTTTTTGTTCTTCTTCTAATTTAATTTAATTTAATTTTTGTATCAGCACATGGGCGTAAACAGGAGAACAAGATCCTTTTGATTTTCCCCCATTCTCGGCTGACCTTTCATGAATAGCAGAGGTGTACTCTATGCATCCAAGCAGCTACAGGCCTGGCTCGTGGCTGCTTTCGCATGACAGGTACTATGTACTACTATTAATCATGCATGGCAGAGCTCCGAGGAACAAGTTCGTCAGCAAAACCCATGTGGTCTTTTTGGGCAAGAAAACAGAATCATATACTCCGTACTCCGTATATGCTGTGATGGCCACTTGTAATTTGGTTATTTCCTCGGGTTGTACAGTACATGTATGGATGGCACGAGCCTGGGGAACCGGAGTGGCCAAGGGCTCAAAATGCAATTGGACTGCTCTGCCCAGTGTCTCCCTGCTACGTCAAAAAATGGAGGACCATCGAATGGCTAGAAATGCAGAAGCAGCAAGGGAGTAATATATAAATGAGCTGTAGACAATAGGAAAATAATAACAAGCAAACTTACATTTACAGTTTCGCCATATTCATCTATTTTGGTATCTGTTAACAGAAACACACACACACACGGGGAACCAGTCATACCCAAAACAGAAAAAAATAAATGATAAAAATGATGAAATAAAAAATAGAGCGAAAATATGCTGGATTTAAAGGCAGCTTTTGCACCCTCTTTCCGCCTCAGAATTTGTAAAATAATGGTGGAAACTATTTTCTCAGCCCGTAACCCCAACCCTCCCTTCAGACTCGACCAGCCAACTACCTCCACCAGCGCCATTAGCAAGGTCCAGGTTCACGGTAGTCTTCCGCAAATTGGGTGATACAAGCACCGTCTCAGCATGATTCTGATAATCAACCTCGCAAGAAACCACTCTCCGCTGTCCAGTCAAGACCAGTTCCGAGCCCGTCGGTTCCGGTATGACATACGTCTTAATCTCTAGCCCGGGTAGTAATAAATGTCCTGGTCGCTGAGGGAGGAGCATAACAGTGAATGAGCGGCGTTCGCCTTCTTTGGCGGTGAAATTGCCCCGTCTGCGGCCGCCAACTAGCCACACGTCCGGATTGACGAGGAGCTCGTACGAGAATTCTAGACTTGATTCTGGCTCCCGGTTCTCCGCGGGGCACCAGCGGCGCGTATGCTGTATGGTTAAGGTTGCGGGGATCATCTCGCCCACTGTCGCGTGGGTGAGGTTACTTGGCTTTGGGATGGTAAGGTTGGCTGTATGGACGACTTGGACTTCGGGGACTTCCACGGGGATGATTATTTGGCGGTTGGGGATGGTGGTGTTGCTGTCAGGGAGTGATAAGGTGGGATGTTGCTGTTGTTTCAGTTGGCTTTTGTGTTAGCAGAGCAACATCACCCAGGCTGTCTTGATTCAATCGTGTGCGCATGGGAATTCTAAACCTTACCGCGTGCCATTCCTTGAGCCACGAGACGACATCTTTTCCAAGTTTCCCGCCCAATGAGTTTGTCACCCTCTCCCAATGGACCCGGTCATATGACAACATTTCGATTTCTCTGATGAGACTAATGGTTTCCAAGTCGTTGGCAGTCCACGCCGAGCGAAATGCATCGAGAAGGCGGGGGGTTAGGAGCCGAGCTAGATGCCCATATTCATTTGAGCTAATATCTTGCACAAATTGGTCCTCAATGACGTGAAGGCATTCCTCGTCGAGGCAGGAGAAATCGATTGTCAGTGCAAGGGCCCGCTTTGAGGCATCTGCTTCCAAGGGCTTATCTCCTCGCGGAGAAATTCTGTAGAGCAACGACGCTGGTTGTCTAGGGAAAACATCGAGTACTTGTCCATGATGAATACCGGATTGGACCTCATAAACCTCTGAGCTGGGAATGTCGCACTTTAGTATCCGTAGAGGCGTCATCATTGCCGGGCTGATCGTGAATCTCGACAGGAGCGACTTGTCTTTGAACATATCCTGAACATTGACACTTACTGGCAATGCCGATATTATCGAAGTTGCGGAGAAGTAAGAGAATTGGCCATCCGGCGTCTCGTAGACAACTTCCAAACGTGCAGACAGCGAGGTTTGATCATCCTCGATGGTGTAGGGTATGCTCAATCTCGCGGATGAATCTGGACCAAAGTTTGTAAAATCAATTTGGCCAGATTCTGCGGCGCCTGCCAGCTTTATAGTGCCGTTCACGATGCTCGCTTCTCTAATTCGTAGTCTGAGCCCAGCAGTTGCAGGCTTTACTCGCAGCACACCTTTGAGTATATTGTTCCAACCACTCTTTAATTCGACTTCTATCGTTCGTAGCTCGCCAAGGTTAATATGATACGGAGGCGAAATCTTTGCTTGAAGTCCCTTGGCAGGAGGGTAGCAAAAAACGAATGGGCGCTCATTTTCGTTACCGGTCCCATCCGCAACAGATTCCCGTAACCCTTGGGGAAATACTGGCGGCAATCCATAATGCTGGACGAACAAAATATTTCCTACTCGTACCTCAATATGATCCACTAGATATTTTCCGTGAACCGAAACCTGAGTGATTTTTATGGTTAGATAAATCAAGATGGGGAGCGAGGACATGGCTAAGAACTCACAAAAGAATGAAGAAGGATTTTCGAAGTCGTTGACTTCAGGATAACATCATCCGAATTTTCAAGCCAGATTTCGCTGTTATGAACCGCCGCTGAATTAACCAGCCGCATCTTCACACTGTCAACTTCGATCCTATTTCCAAGCAGAAATCGTAGCGAAAGTTGAACAAGAATCCCATCCTTATCCTCGAAATGGTGGACTGTCGGGCTGATGTCTATCCCACCGAAAAATTCATTGAGTGGCACGGAAAATTCAGTCGAGAGGCCGTGTGATGTCTCCAATAAGTCCTTGACATAGTTTAAAACCAAAGTGCGAGCAGTTGGGGAGAATGATGATGGTGCCGCAGAACTTATTCTTTTGCTCTGAAGAGTCCCTGGCTTTTGCCCCGACTGTGCTACTCCCGCATATTTTCCAAGAAGCTTAAGAAGCACTCGAACGTAGTCATCCTTGCGATCCAGATGCTTTAGACATCTTCCGTACAGCTCAAGCATTACCCCTTCCAACACACCCCAATGGCAACTAGCATAGAACGGAGCCATTTGATGAAAGTATGAGGCGGCAGTAGCATAGTCGCCTGCGCGGTATCTGAGGACTGCAATGTCAGCCATTGCCATCTCAGCGGATCTTGTTCTATTTGCTGCGACGTAATGGCGAAATATCTGATCGGTTAACCCTTCGTATATGAATCCAAATTGTTCTGCAGACCTGGAAGCTTTCAGCAGTGATGGGTTTTCAATCCCTCCCAGCACTGGCGCAGCTTTCTGGTCCGCAGCTGTAGCATCCTTAGCTTCCTCGCTTCTATCTAGAGATACGTTTTTCATGCCTATGACAAATTCATTTCCCGGGTCAAAGAGTAATTCCAGATCTTGCCACTTCTTCGACCAACCACGCCGTCGTCCAATGTTTTCCAAAGTACGTCGTGCGTAGAGGAATAAATCACCGCGCGTGGACGCAAGCTCAGATTGCCCAGTCCTCTGCTGGGCTGAACCATCTGATTTAAGGGACGCTAACGGGGCTCTAGACTGCGCACCGTTGTATATCCCAGGAGACATGATATCTAGGCTGGTAGGGCGACCGCTGATAAGAGTATTGGCAGTCAACGAGCTAGAACGTTTCGGGACACCTGGGCGTGTATCTGCAACAAAATTCGCAAGAACGGACGCATTTATCAGATCCCGTGTATTTCGAAGCGAAGCTTTTGGGATCTCGAGGGAGTCTGTGGCTGTTTGGATTAGTACCTGAGAAACGGCGGAATACGTCCACGAATACACTATGTTATTGATAACATCCATTACGTCGGACACATTTTGATCATGTTCTAGCTCGGCAAGGCCAGCATGAAGATCATGTCGCAATGTTCGCGACCCCATACTAATGAACTCGCTTGCCCGATCACATATTTCCGCAAGCAGAGTTAGATCCCCTGTTTCTTTGATTGAGTTTCCAGCAGCTTGGCTCTCTGGGAGGCTTTCTCTCTGTATTGAAGGAGCTCTAGCAGCTTTCAGAAGCAACATCATTTGTCGAGAGAAAATATATGCTCGAAAATCGAAAATCGAAATATCATTGGCGAGGATCATTTCACGGTATGGCTTTTTGTGCGCATCGAATGGAAAAAGTTCCTCCTCAAGGGCAAAGTAAGGAGACGCATCCCTTTCCCCGCTTCCGTCGCTTTCCTCTTCCTGTGAATCGTCGTAGTCATTACCAGCGGCATCATTGCTCTTCTCAGATATCAACCCAAGAGCCTTTTCAGCTTTTGCCCTGACATCTTTGGTGTAACTGAGAAATGTGCCACCGTGTTGGTCTCCCTCAGCAACAAGCTGGTCACGAAGAGCCGCGTCCAATCCAACAGCAAGCTCGTCATATCCAATCAACGCATCTTCAAATAAACCAACATGTTCAAATCCGCGCGCAAGGCCTTCTTTCAAAATGAAGAAAGTGCAGAAATTCCATCCAGGAAGGTTTCTCTGTGAGTCTTTTTGCCGAATATCCTCCTCATACTGACCGACGCGATGGTCAAAAGAGGTGAGGATCGAGGATTTCAATTTCGCGACCAGGTCCTCGAGCTGACCAGTTAGCTCTGGCGGGCGCTGATCCGATTCCGACTTTGGGATGCGTAATTGTACAACACGATCAACGGACGACTTCGATGATCCGCCGAAGTCAGCTTTGACTTTTTCCAGCACCGTCGTTGAACCTCTGCCAGGCCACTTCGAACCTGTTCCTGGTTTCTCTGCCGCCTCCGTGGAACCAGAAACTACGTGTATTATAAGCCACTCGAATGCATCGTGATTATCCTGTGTACCAGTCGAGCTGCTACTTTGTGGAAGTGTGCCGTGTGTTTTGATCCATTCCCGAACAGCCTTCCTCGTATTGGTCTTGTAAGTCTCATTATCATCGCAAGACAACAGGTAAATTTTCAAATATGGCGTTTGGCGGAGGCCAGGTATCTGATGCCTGCGGTGGGAAACTGCGCTGCCGGCTCCATCGCTGAGTCGTTTCTGCTCCTCATCCGAGCCCCGTGCGGGGACAAGGTCTACGTGGAGGGAGTCAATTGACCGAAGCGGACGGGTGGGAGACTTCCAGTGAAGGTTTCGAAGAGGTAAAATCTCTAGGATAAGGGGTTTAATCGAAGGAAAAAGGCCGGAAGGATCGGTGTATTCAACTAGAAGCTATGTTATCAGTCAACCTCTTTCGGCTAATTTTCGGGGAGGGATATGGGGGGAGGAATCGCAAACCGGTCACGTTGGAGCTTGCGCGAGGGTTGGCGTCCATGGCGTCCAAATTTTAAATGCGCGCAGGACAATCATAGTATGAAGCCATCACTCCTTGATAATTTCAGCGGGTGAGAATGCGTGTTTTTGTAATTGTAACTCGCCCATGATTGGGTGAAGAAAAAGAACCATGAAGCTTGTATTTCGAAGTAGCGGAGGTCTAATTTCTTATCTTGGCAACACCAGCTGCCGCTTTAACTCTCAGTGAAACCCTCCAGGATGATTATTAGGCTTCATTTTTGAACAACTTTTCGCCCAACTTGGATGCAGCTACGGAGTCCATACAGGTATTTCGAGTCGTTAAGGCGTTCTTCCACACATCTACCAAGTCAAACAAAGGGATTGCGGGTCCATAGAGAACTGTTTGGGGTAAAATTTGAAATTAAATAACTATCTACCTGCGCATATATAAAACTGTAAAAATTACCGAAGGTGACGGAAAAGACGAAAAAGGGGGAAAAAAATCCACGTGCCATAACAAGTCCGGCTTTGCGGGTGGGTGAAAGCGGAAGGATAAAGTAACGAGGGCTGTGCTCCTGAATCAAACGAAGGTCGAAAACCGAAGGCATTAAAACGCTAGGCAGCAGGTCGTGTCCTGTTATAGAACAATACCAACAGAACAACGTACATATTCTAGAGCAAAAGAAAAAGAGAAAAAGGGAGAAGGGAAAAGAAAAGAAAAGAAACGATAAGGGAAAAGGAAAAGGCAAAGGAAAAAGATAAAAAAACTCGTGCCATGCCATACCATGCCAGGCCATGTATATCAGTAGTGTGAGAGGCAACTAGGGGGAACTCATGCGGGTTTCTGGAACTCGGGGCAGATACCGGGCCTTCAAGAATCGGTATCCCTGAGAAACAAGGTGCCAAATATCGGGCACGAGGTTCTTTAACATTGCAATAGCAATGACAATAAGAAGCGGAATCTGTTTGAAAAGGAATATTAGTATTTGTGCGATTGGAAAAATAACTATGCGATGTATCGTATGCATTACTTACCCAGATGAAAAAAAGTTTCCGGTCACTGCGAATTCTCTTCATTCTGCGAGCGTGCGCCTGTCGCAGCTGCTCCTGTTGCTCGCGAGGAAGGTTCGTTCGTCCAATCTTGACATCTCCAATCTCCTTCTGTATGGAAATGGAATTAGATGACGACGCTTCGCCTTCCGAGATCATTTCGAAATGTTGATCAACCGCTGTGTCGCTTACGGCCTGGACTATCGACGATTTCTTCAAATCATAGTCTTCCTCCGTCTCGTCAACCGGATACAAATCTTCGTAAGCTGGCGGAGAAGAGTTGCCAGTTAAGCGGTCCCAGCTGTCCTTTACCACAGTCGTCGGCCATGATGTCGTTGGCCGCTGCGGGACAAGTGATGTTATTCGCCGCATCATAGGGTACGTATGATAATCTGGAAGAGCTGGCATTGGAGGTAGAGCCGGAAGATTTGGGAACGTCCAATTGACACTTTGCTGGAATTGATTGATTTGGGTCGCAAGTTGGTTGCGCCAGGCCATAAGCCTTGCAAGAGACGAAACGTTATTTTCGTCTGCCCCCTCAGCGTCTCCGTCACTTGGTGGTAGGACGCCACTAGGCTGAGCGCTGGAGTCATGGGATCCTGAAAAGTAGAAGCCGGTCTTGCTATCTCGTCGTGTACTCGCCCTTCGGGATGGAGGATAGTAGAAGGAAGGGTCGGAAGTTTCGCCTGCCGATTCAGATTCGCCACCTTCATTGTCCGAATTTGACGAATCTATCGCGATATTGTCAGAATCGCCAGAATAAGAGCTTTCCCAGGACAGGTCAAGGGATGCAGTACTTGGCCGACGGCGCAAAGATCGAGTGGAACCGACACTACGAGATCGGTAGTGTCGAGCCGGTACAAGGACGGCTTGGTGGGTTTCTAATGAGGTGGCGAGATCAGCTGGCGTAAAGTCGCGCAAGTTAGTAGCGTCCAGATTAGCACCGGACAGGCGTAGTCGATGGACAATGTGAACATGGCCACTCAGCGCTGCAAGATGCAGTGGCGAGTTGCCATTGTTATCTTGCACATTCGGGTTTGCACCCCTAGCAAGCAGTCCAGCAACAAATCTAGTTAGCCCGAGAGACGAGGCATAGTGAAGAAGGGTCTGTCCTGACGGAGAACGGCGATTAAAGCGTGGAGATCTAGGACTATCATCCAAATCCATGAACTCGAGATAGACAAGCATCTTTGCATCTATATCATTTACGTTTGCTTGTGAATTCGAATTTCGATGACCTCGTTGCCCACTGCCTTGGAAGCTGCCCTGCAAGTTCCACATATTGCTTGATCCTCCACCCATGATTTGCTGAGCGGTTTGGAATGCGTCTGCGGGGTTTCTCAGCTTTTGACCCAGAATACCAAGTGCGACGCGGTACATCTGGAGCTCTCGATCATCCACGTAACGGAAGAATATCGGTTGTTTCGGCATTATGGGCTGTGCGGATGCTTGAACCTGCCCGAAAGTTGGGTGTTCATGTTTGAACACGACAGGCACAGTACCGGGTTGCAACGCAGGCGGTGTAAGACAATTTAAGCACTTATCCCCCCAAAATGTCGTCGTTGTCGCCAGCGTATCGCCAAATACAACTTCCATTCCAGGATAGAAACCGCTTCCCAGCAATGTTACTTCACTTCCGCCGGTAGTTGAGCCCTCAGACGGAACAAGTTTGTGGATCATACTGGGCAGTCGATTTGGAGGATTGGGTGGAGGTATACCCCACATCTGATTTGATATAACAGGGCCAGCCGCTGGATTAGTGGGACTCTGGAAGTGGCTGCTAGGGCCAGGGCTGCCAGGCCGACTTGTTTGGGCAGAGTTTGGGGCTGATATCAACTGTTGCTGGGGAGCGTTATCTGACGACCGCCGGTCGAGGGGGCTGAAAAAGGTCATTTCATTGTTATTTGGAGTGGGTGGACCATTTCCAAATTGTGGTGTCATCGACGCAGGTATCACAAACGGTCTCTCGGTCGGCGCTTTGAAAGGCTGTTTTCTAGAGGCTTGAGAGCTCTGCTTATTCATACTGGGGTTTGTGGCTCCAACTGCATTGCGGGAACCCTCCACTTTCGTCATTGTTAATCCTGCAGGAAGTTTACCTGAACCGGTTTGTTTAGGTCGTTTACTAGACGGTCCCTGAAAGTCGGATGGTGACGCTTGTCTCGAAAGATTTCGAGGCGGGAGCGTGGCAGGTTGGTTCGACTGCGCATTTTGTGGCGCGCTGGAAGTGTCCAGAGAAACGGAGAGCTGATTGTTTCGTAGTGCTTGTAAATCTGTCGCTGAGTGAGACAACCGGAAAGGAGGTTGAACTACCAACGAGGCAGCCATGTTCGGGTTGGCGCTCGCCGGGAATACCCCAGCACCTGGAAGTTGATGTCCCCCAGGCAGTGAAGAAGATTGGGGAATGGGATTGGCGGGTGCGTGGGTTTTATGGTCATCTGTAATCATGATAGAGTTCGTTATAGCTTGAGATATAGTCTTGCCCAGGTGGTCTTTGATGGTAAAAATAACCCTACAATATACCGATTAGCAATCGCAAATACAGCGGAGTAAAATAATACATACTGAAATCCGAGTTTCTCATTTTGGTGTCGGCAATAACAGGCAATCCGCATAGGCAGTTCGACTTGCATTGCGCTGGGAGGTGCAACTGTAGGAGGAGATTCAGTGCTTCCTGCAATGGTTCTGGTGGGTTCTAACCAGTCTTTCAGCTCCGTAGTGTTGAAAACAATGACTCGTTTTTCTTCATCTTTTTGGAATAATTCGTCTTCCTCCGGTTTCCGTTGCTTTTTGCGAGATGCTCGCTTTCGTTCTCGTTGAATACACCCAGAACATATCTTCACATCACCGCCTTCTAAAGGAGTCAATTCTTTATGTTGACCTTCTTTCTTAAAATCTGGCTCTACAGGTGTATGTTGGGGTTCTTCCCCTCGTGCTCGTGCATATGCACGTTCTAGTTTCTTTTTATCCTGCATGGCACTGGTACAAACGACGCTCGTATGTAGTTCAAGGATCTCTGTTGAGCGGCCAGTATTTGGTTTGGCGAGAAATTTTGGCTTGGAGATGGCATGACTTGGGAGTCGCAGTTTTTTAACACCAGGCGGCATAGAGCATAGAGTAAGTTTAATCGGAATTTGAGTTTCCACTCGTGACTTCAAAGACGTTGGGTGAACAATCAAGTGTGGTTGAGAGTAATTGTCCTGACCCAAGTTCACATGGAATGCGGCGACAGCACCGTTGCCAGGGTGTTGGGGAACAGAAGGATGTGTCATCGGGTCGAAATTGAGTGCATTCACTCCGAAATTTAGACTTGGCGAGAGAGTAGAGCTGAGAGGGGAGGCGGTTCCATTCATGTTAATACTTCCAAAGGTTTCTTCTAGTTCTGAACCTGGCGACTGATGCTCCCACTGGGTCGAACCGGATCGAGCTTTGGTGTGATATACTGGAGGGTTCAATGCATCAGACGTCCCGCGGAAGTAAAAAGGGTTGGTTGAGGTAGGAATATTCTGTTGGGGAGTGTGTCAGCACCGTGGATACTTTAAGCGAAACGAAACGGCTTCTCAACTTACAGATGGCGGTGAATTTGATTCCATGACTTGATGTATTGTATTTGATGGGCCTCGAAACATTGCTTTAGGTTGTTGAGATTTGAGATTCGTTTCCGGGGCGATCTCCATCTTGAGCGGGCTTGGGCTACTCGCAGCACTATCAAAGTCAAATGCGGAGCTCATAGCCTTATTGCTAGTTTCTAGGTCGGTTTCGAGTATATAATCGCCATTAAAAGGAGGCGAGCCTTCAGTTTGTTCAAATAAAGGCGAATCTCCCACCGTGAAGTCGTCCAAGCTCGGTCGCCACCCTGGGGTGGAAAACCGTTCTCCTGCTCCACTATTCTGGCTAAAAATAGCAGAATTATTAGACGCCAGAGAGCCGTTGCGCAAATGTCCAGGAGGTGAATCAGCTGAGGAGCTATGGCTCGAATCTTCCGGGGAATTTGAGCGGGTATCAGATAATGGCGAATGAGTTTCCGCGAAAGTTGCTGACGAGCGTTGATGTCCTGCTTTAATTAACCTTTCTGGGGGCAAGCATGAGGCTGGGTTCGACTCCTGAGTTGTCGTTGAAGGCCGCAAGAAGATGTCATCAAAACAATCCGCTCTAGTTGACGTGGATGATTCCAACACAGCAGGATCAAAACAGTTTATATCTCCATCACCATAGGAATCCATTTCGCCGTCAACAATGACTGGTTCGATGTGTGGAAATACAGGCGACGAGGGGTTGCTGGGTGGCCACATTGCACCCAGGCACCTTCTTTTCGAACAAAAATATGTAAGAGGAAACGAAACTTGCGTTTGGCGGTGTATATTCAGCGTTGATAATCGAGAGATCGGAGGATCAGAGGTATGGTGGGTTTTGTGCAGGTTTCTGATTAGGCCGAGGGTCCTGGTATGGCGATGAGGTATGAACTCCTACGCTACCATCCAAAAAAGAAATCGAAGGCGGAATCCTTCGCACGAGTAATAAATAGTGGTAAATATGAAAAATGAGGACACAGGAAGGGAGCGGAGCAAAAGCCCAGCGATGGTTCTGAGCGGTCGAAAAGACCACTCAACGGGGCGGAAGAGGCCGCGGCCGCGATTGCGACTGCTCGCGGCTCACAGAAACGGTGGATGCTGCAGTAAACTGACCAAGGCCATGACTCCTTGCGACAGATATGGAGATGACTTCGGGGTGGGACGGGGAGAATGGTGATGGAGGGCCGAAATAACCCTGGGCGGTGGATGGAGGTTGAGATGGAGACAAGAAACGGGCTTCGGCGCTAGTCCTCATTGGGATTCGCCGCTGAACCGCCTCGACATTTTCTCATCGAGGTCCTTTCAGCGCCACGATGGCTTTTCGTAACAAATATATGGCCTTGGAAAATACACATTTCATGCATCATGACATATGTGATATACAAATTATTACTAGGATTACTATATTGGGTTCACAATTTTTCTATGTGCAACTATTTCATAGCCTCTGCTAAATATGGGTGAGCTCAAGTTGGTTGACATTCAGGGAAATGGGTTCTAACGGCCAGGAACACATATTGTCACAGAGACTGGAACAAGACGTTAAAAAGCATAATATTTCAGAATGGGTAATTTATGCATTGCTCTGTATGCTGTGTCCCCTCAACCTTTTCATTCTCATCTCCTCTGACCAAAAGTTGATCTCAATTCAGCAATTTGTTCTAGGCAAAAATGGTACTTACTACTAATGGCAAACATATGTACACATCTTGCCTCTTCCCGCGAGCCTAACTTCTTGAAGCAACTGGTTTTTTGTCCGGATGATTAACCGACTACATGCTGCTTTTATTTTTTTTCTCTTTGTGAGCAGGAATGGAATATTTTCTGGCGCGCTACGCTGGCACCAACAGCATCGGATCTTCCCTCTTATGGAGAACAAAGAACTCGAATATTTATTTCCAGCCAAAGTCGAAGTTTGGTAGCGCGACATATATTGGCGCATGTTTTATTCGAAGCACTATATATTGAGACGACAAGATGGCCAAGGGACCGAAGTGTGACGGCAAATGATGAAGTCCAAGCAGTAGTACCTTGTTGCAAAGCTGACGGAAGATTACAATATGGGAATTGCAGTTGAAGCAAATACTAAAGGCCATGGCCTGCTGTGTTCGGCCCCCAAAAGCTTTTGTAGTGCCAAGTGGTTGTCACCCTGGTACGGGGAGAGCGCCAGGAGTGCGTAAGTTATTTAATTATTAGTATATTTATTCTATATGCTGGCGTGTTCTAAAGTCTATACTTCCCCCAATTGCAACGAGCGAACAAAACCAGTTCAACTGGGAGGCCTGCCTCTATTGATATTATCTGTAGGGGATTCTTCCTGCGAAATCGATCCACTTCCTGTGATTCCGTCCACTTCCACGGCTGAGTATCCACCCTGCTCTTCATCTCTTTGCCTTTTTTGATAAGATTTTATGCCATGTTCCCGGTCGATTGCTTCTCGAGAGTCCTGTCCCGCAAACCATCGTGATAGGCAAGGGATCTTCTGTTTGTACTGGCGTCCATAGTCACAAGTGCTGCTTGAAAATATGTGTGGGAATATTCGAGCCACCAGCGGTCGTAGGGTGGGAAGAGAGCAACATACTATTGCGACATTGCATTCGATAGCTGACCAGGTAGCCGCCGCCGCGTTATCCCCTGAATAATATTCTAATTAGCTCTGGCGAATCTGGGGATATGTTGCGCCAATGGAAAAGGGTAATACGTACGGACTATGTCATCAGCCCTCGCCACTTGGCGTAGGCTCTTAAGACGAAGACCGCTTGTCACGCAAACACTGAAGACGAGACCTGAATTAGCTAAGGCAAGAAGAAGCAGAAAAAAAAAGGTGAAAAACGGAGAAAGGAGATCATACAATCCTCCAAGAGCAAAAACCAACACGAGAGCGATTCTCTGTCTTCTAGGAAGATTTAGCCTAACGAGAATCGGCATAGGCATCATGAGCAGGATGATATCCGTAACGATGTGCACGATCGCAGTGGATAGCCAGAGCCCATCCCTACTCATGCAGCTGCCTTCAACCGTATCATCCCAGAACTTCTGCACCGGAATGCAGATGAGAAACGACCCTAGAACCACCCACATGCCGTATAGCACTATGAAAACGATGGCACCATTGCAGACTATACGTATTCGACTTCCTGGGAAGATTCTGCGGTACTGCAAACTGATTGAGGCTTTGGTGCAGAAAAGGCTGATGTTATACATTGGGACAGAAGCCCAAAGAAGCTGTAGATTCAAAACCGGTTACTTCATGTGAGCCAGACGCAACAGCAATGATCACCACTGAGAACTTACAATAACCTGTTTCCTGAACATCTCAGGCGAGAGTTCACTTCTATCACCACCGAGCGCGGATTTCCATTCTACTTGTCGTTAGCTTTTTTCGGTCCTATATCCCGAAGTGCGCTTTGCCAAGGTACCGGGGCTAAGCAAAAATGTGTTTCGTTCAAGTGAATTTTCAAATCACTCACCTCCAGTGAACAGCCCCATGAATGCAAACGAGAATATCTGGTCGTGCTGGTTAGCAAGCTGTTCCGCTCATTCCCAACTCCACAGATGCAATCAATGACTTACCAGAGATACCAAGCATGTCCAATCGTCAGCGCCGAGCTTTTTCACCAACACTCTCCGTGTGTAGAACCGGGCGGCTACAAAAAATGCTGCAAGTGACGTGACGGTAATGCCAACAGCAAAGGCAGTGTGACCTCTGTCCTCTGACGCCTCGCTCAGATGAATATGCTTTTCCCCATTGGATATTTCCATCTCCAACCCCCAATTTTCAATATCATTCGTCCCAGTGAGCGTTATGTCGATGGCATGTGAAATATGTGTGGATCTCCCCAATAGCGGGAGATAGATATCCACTATCCACGTCCCCCAAAAAGTGTGAAAGGTAGTTGATCAGCTTCTGGGCGGAGTTAAACTGCGGTGACAATTCTGTATATATATATACTCCGGAACGATAAAAAATTCCCTGGATCGCTACCAAGATATGAAGAGGCAACAGGCCCTAACCCAAAAAACCCCTAAATACATATACTCCCCGTTTGCAGCGAGAAGCGAGGAGATTCCGGGACCCATAAGCTCCGGACAGCATTCTAGGAGGCCAACCATACGCTCCTGACTCTCTGAGTAAACGAAGGTGTTATTAAAGGCCGCAGGAGTTTGGGTGAAACTTCTCGAAAAGCATGAGTAATTGTATTTAGCTGGACTGCAAATTTCGTTCCTGTAACCGACGCACCCTTCATCTTTTTTTTTTTTTTTTTTCAGGGGGCGAACTTTGATCTGATTGGGCTCAGGCTCCGAAACCTTCAGACATTTTAAATGTTTATAAAAACTATATCAGATCATATTCATCGTTATGTGGGTCAAGGACGGCAATCTCATACGTCGGACCGTCGATGGCAATTAATTATACTCTCATCCCTTACCAAATATGATTGGATATAGTCTCAAACTCCGGGTGCTACATATTCGGTTTTCTAGAAGGAAAAAATGAATATGAGTACCAGCCAAAGCCTAATGGCAGTGTGGTTAGCGATTTACTCCGTCCAAAACGGTCGTTCGCGGGTTTTACCCATAAAATTTGGAGAGGTTAAATCATATCAAATCAAGGCCGAACATTTCCCGGTTGGCTTCAATGCTCCCCGTTGCCTTCTAGTATTTTCTATCTCAGTCGAACTACCAAGTTGCGCTTCACTCAGAAAATGCTGAATGACTCTAATTTCCAGTCACTGGTTTTCACTCCTAGTAACGTCCAAAGAGTAGGACGAGTATACGGCTCCGGCCCAACATGGCAGGAGTCCTACTACGAGTAGTACTAGTAGCTTAGGCTGGGGATATTGGTTACTAGATTTAGGATTGGATGTTATGGTGTAGGGTTTACTCTCGAATTAGGGCTAGTTGAGACAAAAGGCCCTCATCATCATCATCGCCATCAATCATCATCATCATCATCTTCATCAGGGAGGGTGTAGTGGTATTAGATGAGTTAAATACTGTAACTAACTAACTAACTTAACGTACTTAGTAACCAGCGTGTTTGATGGTATGCCGAAGGTTTTTCCGGCCGACAAACAACGCCCCTCCATCCGCCGCTCAGCTGCAACCCCGCTTCCAACCAACCCCGCGATCGCTTTCACAAAAAAAAAAAGAACAGCCACAACAACAACATCCTTAGTCCTGAGGTCAATTCATTCTGAACCACCAGACGAAATATTAAATATATCCCCCCACCCCTCTCTCACGCATTCTGAAAAACTTGCCAGCGTACAGGCTACCTTGTCACATACAGCGCAAAAATGACTGCCCCCCGCAACCCCTCGAACCCTGTGGTTTTCTTCGACATGACACTTGGAGGTATGTGTAAAGATTGCATTGCATCACCAATGGTTTTGATGACCTCTCCCCCTTTTTTTAATATATTTTTTGTTTCTCCCAGCTATTTCACACATGCAGTGAACACGAGAAAAAGGGAAAAAGTCAATCGTTGTGATCCGTGCCGCAATTAACATATACACTTTTTGCTTTGATACCACAAACATCCCACATCTAATCATTTGAAATCGGAATCATACTGCTGTACGCATATTTGAACAGTTGGCTATCTCCCACGTGCAGTAGTATCCCTTTGCTACTATGAAGCATACTTGTACTGTTTTGTTTTCTGCATCCTTGGTGCTACGTTGCTATGAGTGGTTGGAGGGTTCAACAGTGTTCATACCCTCACTATTTTCCTCCTTTTTGCGCCATGACATTTCATCCCAAACTCAATGCTGACTGTTCCTTCTAGGAGAAAAACTTGGCCGTATCAAGATGGAGCTCTTCGCAGACGTGACGCCCAAGACGGCAGAGAACTTCCGCCAATTCTGCACTGGTGAGGCCAAAAATGCCAAGGGCCAACCACAGGGGTACAAGGGATCCAAGTTCCATCGAGTGGTATGGACACTTCAAGTTTCCTTCTCTCTGCTTTTCTTTTCTTTTCTTTTCTTTTCCTGGGCTATGCAGTTTTCTAGATTCTTGAATATCCCTTCGCATTATTTTCGGATATCTTTTTGAGTTCCAGTATAATTTTTCTTGCTACAAGGTCCCAACTTTCTGGGTGTGGCTTTTCGTCCTACTCCTTAAACACCCCTTGTTCGCTTTAAGCGTTGCTGCGTTTGGTTCCGAGCTATTAACTCCTTTGTCTAACTTATGGCTCCACAGATCAAAGATTTTATGATCCAAGGTGGCGATTTTATCAACGGCGACGGTACGGGAAGCGCGACCATCTACGGCACGGGCAAGTTTGCCGACGAAAACTTTAAAATTTCTCATGACGGACCAGGCCTTTTGAGCATGGCTGTAAGTCAAAGTTCACCTCCACCCCCATTTGATTTTTATTTTATTCTCTTCATTTATCTATACATATATATATCTAAACGCACATACAACCTTAAACCCTCCATATCGGCCCAGCCGAATTATAACCAATTATAACCATTTTTTACTGACCTTGTCTGTTTTGTACCTTTTTTATTATTATTATTATTAGAACTCCGGCCCAAACACCAATGGCTGCCAATTCTTCATCACCACAACCGCGACACAATTTCTGAACAACAAGCACGTTGTATTCGGCCAGGTTCTCGAAGGCATGGATGTTGTGCGTATGATTGAGAATACACGCACGACAAGAGACAAGCCGAACCAGGATGTGACTATTGCGGAGTGTGGGCAGCTTTAAGAGATGTCTTGATAAAAATGTCATACTATTTGCGAAGGGAAGAAGTAATAACAAATGCGGTGCGATGATAAGATGGGGTTTGATGGTCTGTGATGAACTGATTGAGGGGAGAAATAGGCAAGAAAATCCAAAAAAAAAAAAAAAGAAAAGAAAAAAAAACCATAATATTTTTTTGTTCTTTTGATACATGATGAAACCCGAAGAGCATGGGATATCTAGCTCTGGACAAAGTGGGTTTTTACCTGTACGTTCATTTACAACAATGAATGAAAAATCCGATCCACCAGCCCGGTCGCATTGCTACCTAAGTAGACATACTACCGAATGATAAAGTTCAAGAAAAATGGATGACAAAAGTAAAAATACTTATAGAAAATAAAAGAAAAAGAAGAAGAAAAAATAAAAAAATTCAACGTCAGTTTGATTATAAATGATAACTTCCGAGGCATTTGTTTTAAGACCGTGGCACACACAAAAAACAGAAACCATGCTTTAAAGCAGAAAGGTAGTTGGTTATACTATCAGACCCAGATCCATTCAGGCAAATAATTTCAAACCCCATTTGCAAAACAAGAAAAAGAAGAAGAAAGAAAACAAGAACCCACACGCTCGCGTATATTATGCAAATAAAATATCTATCGCAGTTGTAAACTCAAAGTTTAAACTTCCCCAAATACTCCGTAGCTGCCTTGATAGCCTCATCCAGCTTCGCAGCCTCCGTTCCATTTCCGATTGAGATGGGCGCTTTACCTCCCGCGCGCCCACCCACAATGTTTGACACCGTAGTAGCCCAGTCTCCAGGCGTTGCGCCTTGCTCGCTTAGATTCTGTTACAAGTTAAGTTGAAATCCGTTAGCATAGAACATAGAGCTCATGACAATACAACAATGATGAAAGGGGTTGCGCCAAAAAATAAATAAATAAATGAAATAAAAAAAATGAAAAAATAGCATACCTGCGCAACGTGGCACCCATGCACAACCTTTCCAGCCTCCTTGTCCGCCGCAAACACATAGATCGACTTATCTTGCATCTTCGTTTTCACGAAATTCAACGAATCGCTTACAGCCTTGGGGTTCGCTGAGATGGGCAGCTGTAATACAAGATGTGGTGCGTCTTTATTCTCGGGTGCTTGGAAATATCCCGTAATCGCATCCAGTGCCTTTTTCGACTCAAGTTTTTGAGCCGCTTTTTGGCCTTCAAGCAGCTTCTTATGGGTTTGGGTAAACTGCTCGCGGAACCGTGCCTTCTCAACGGCAGATATTGTCAGCTGGTTCAAGTCAACCTGCAGCAATTTGGCCTCAATCTCCTTCTGGGGTCCAAGTTCCATCTTTTCGAAGCGTTTTAGGCGCTCGCCGAATTCCTTCGCGATGCGCTGGGCCTCGTGCGCCTCCTCGCCCGTGACGGCAATGATGCGGCGGATACCCTTGGCGATCCCGCTCTCTTCGAGGATGATGAGGTCCTTGATATCCCCCGTCTTCTGTACATGGGTACCGCCGCAGAATTCGATACTGATGTCTTTCCAGCGCGGGTCGTGGACGTTTTGAAGGATCTCTTCGAGTTCGACACCGACGGAGACGACACGGACAGGATCTGGGTAGGTTTCACCAAAGACGGCGCGGACGCCCGAGATCTCGCGGGCGGTGGAAAGGGGGACATCCTTGGCGTATACGGCGCAGTTTTGGCGGATGTAGTCGGTGGATATCCGCTCGATCTTTTCGAGGTCCGAGTCTGAGACGGCGGATTTGTGGGAGAAGTCGAAGCGTAGCTTCTCCGCGGCGACAAGGGAGCCTTTTTGCTCGACACCATCACCAAGAACTTGGCGGAGGGCGAAGTTGAGGATGTGGGTTCCGGTGTGGTTGTTCCGGATGGGCCATCTGCGAAGTTCGTCATATTCGGCGATGACGGCGTCATTGATATTGAAAGAACCATATTTCAGGAAGCCTGTGTGAAGTATGTATCCTCCGTATACCTGGACGTCTTCAACAGCGAGTTCCGCTTTGCCATCGATAATGATTTTTCCAGTATCGTTCTCCTGCCCACCTTGTTCCGCGTAGAAGTTGGTGCGGTCGAGGATGATGCCAAACTGTTCACCCTCTGGGATATCCTTGGTTGAGTCGACAAAGTTCTTGTTATGATAAATCGCCTTGATTTGGGAAGTGATGTTGCCTCTCCCAAATTTCGCGTCATCATTCGTTTTGGGGACGTCGTCCATGGTCTCGAGACGGCCAAGGTCGTGAACAGTCAGCTTCACTGCATCAGCAGTCAGCTTTCCTTTCCCCCTACTTGCCTCCTTGGCCTTTAACCGGGCCTCTTCGAATTCATTATTATCAATAGCCAACCCTCGCTCCTCAGCCATGAGCTGCGTCAAATCCACAGGGAAACCAAAAGTATCGTACAGTCGCCAGACATCCGCTCCATGTAGTTTGCCCAGACCCTTTTGCTTAGCCTGCAGGGCATATTCCTCAAAGAGGCGCTCTCCACGGTCTAGTGTCTTGGCGAAGGATATTTCCTCCTCATCTAAAATCTCCATCACGTCTGTCTGCTTCCGTTTGATCTCAGGGAACATATCGCCCATTTGTTCGACCAACGTAGGGACAATTTGGGAGAAGAACCCGCCGATTTCGACGTTCAAATATTTGCGTGCATATCGAGCACCTCTCCTAAGAACTCGACGCACCACGTAACCCCGGCCTTCATTGTTTGGAGAAGCTCCATCAGATATCGCAAAAGTTAGGGTTCTGATATGGTCAGCAACAACGCGATATGCAGTATCGATTCCGTCGGTGTCCTCTTCATGGAATTTGCCAGTATAAGGTCGGCAGCCTGTAATTTCGCTGATCTTTTCGAAAAGAGGGGTAAATACATCCGTGTCATAGTTCGAAGATTTATTTTGGAGGATCGAAACGAGTCGTTCATAACCCATACCGGTATCGATGTGCTTGTTGGGTAGAGGTCGTAGGGACCTGTCTGGTTCACGGTTGTATTGGATGAAGACATTATTCCAGATTTCCAATACATTCGGGTCATCTTGGTTCACGAGGTGGGAAGCATTGCGGCCTCCGATTCTGTCATAATGGATTTCGCTGCAGGGGCCGCACGGTCCTTGCTCTCCCATCTCCCAAAAATTATCTTTCATATTCCCTGAGAGGAGGTGATCTTCAGCAACGCCCACGGATAACCATAATTCCTTCGCCTCCAAATCAGGGCCGATCCCTGCATCAGGGTTTCCCTCGAAGTATGTCACGTATAGCCGATCGGCGTCAAGGCCGTAGACTTTGGTGAGGAGATTCCATGAGTAACTGATAGCTTCCTTCTTGAAGTAGTCCCCAAAACTCCAGTTACCCAGCATTTCGAAGAAGGTCTAAAATTGAGACTATATCAGTATTGCCACCTATAGTAACCATAGTAAATCGTAAAATATTATCAAGCATAAACTCACATGGTGGTAACTATCCTTCCCAACATCGTCAAGGTCCTAGATAAAATTTCTGTTAGTAAGGCTCCGTGTATGATAACACAAGACTTCGCGCAGCCAGGCACGTACATTATGTTTTCCACCAGCACGTATACACTGTTTTCACATATTAGCAAATCATATCTCCTATAGGTCAACAGCACAAAGGGAATAGGGCACTCCACACCTTCTGTGAGTTATGCGCACGTTTTAGAGTGGCAAAGTCAGAGTTCGGATCAACAGTGCCCAGGAAGATGGACTTGTACTGGTTCATTCCCGCATTCGTGAACAAGAGTGTAGGATCTGAGAGGGGCACAACGGAAGACGAGGGCACTGTATACGGTTCAAAAAGTCAGTACAAGTGAAATCTGTTGACGACTGTACAGTTAAAATAAAAAGGAATATATCTGCTCAACCAAGAAGGCAGATATGAGAGTTGCGGAAAAAATCAAAAATAGAATACCCCACTTACCAAACGTATGGCCATTTTCTTTAAAAAAGTCGAGAAATGCATCTCGCACACGCAGAGCAGACCACTCTGGCTGCTCGACACTCTGCGTCGAAGCCATCTTAAAAGCAGTCTGTGCTAGTCCGTGGTGGTGGAAGCGGGCTCTGGGAGTGGCGGTGGTGGATGTCGAGGTCGAAGTGTTGGTGGTGAGGGCGGGGGAGCTGGCGAAGAAGCGTCTCGAAGGCGGCGACGGAATATTACCAGCACCAGCACCACCAGCACCACCACTGCGGACAACGCGAGATCTGTAACCAGGCAAACTCAATCCCCGGCGCAACACCACACTACTTACTCTCTCCCCTCCTCCTCCCATCCAAACCAGTCCTAAAGAGAAGAACGGGGGAGACCGAACGGGGTTAGAAAAAGAAAGGCGAGCTATGCCTGTTCTTCACTGCGCTGTCTAGTCACCGGGGCACGCGATTACTTTCTCATCAAGTTTTTAACTGGTCAAGAGTTTTGCTGTTTGGGGCCGGGTGGATGGCGCCAGAGAGTGTGGTGTCTCCGGGCCAGGAAACCCGTGGCAAAAAAAGACCCGCCGCCGAAGTGCTCGAGGGCGAGCAACGACGTCTGGCAAAAAAGTTTGGATTACTGCATATCGGTATGCTTCCACACCCGCATATCTGACGTTGATGCAGCTTCAGAATATTTGACGATTTATTTAATTATCTGTATCGATGGTTTTAAATTTCTATGCATAACTAACGCCGCGTGTTCTCAACGTTGGGTTTTTGCCTTCTACAGCTCAATCTATTCCGGCCCCGATCCGTAGCCCGCCCTCTGATGAAGCCGTCTCCACGCCTGACGTCTTGCAACAGGCAGCAGCTGATGGGGGTAACCAGTACCCGATCCCTGTCGCCACTGGCCCTGCCGCTGTCACTTCTGAGAACGAGTTAATGCAAGTAGATGAAACAAAACATAGGGTGTACATCCACGACCTGGAGAGTGAGCTCGCAGAGATCGAAGCACACGAAAACAGCAGTACCTTCCTCCGCGATATCGAAAAGAGAGTCATGTGTGTACCCAAGTCGGTACTGGGAACTAACAAGCCGTCTGCCAATAATGCGCTCGTTCTCTACCGTCTGCCGTCTTCGTTAAGTGTGCCAGAGCCGCAAGATAGTGTGCGCAGAGCGATCATTGAGGCCCGGGAGCGGGCGCGGGAGAACGCTGCGACAGTTGCTGCTGAAAATGAGAGGAAGGAGACGGAGAGGGAGAGGGAGAAAGAGGGTTGGGGTATGAGTATTGGTCGTAACGGTTCCTCATTGGATTTATTGGCGTCATCGACGTCTGCGATGCTACCTTCACCTGACCCGCTTGATCTAGATTCACCCTATGATGTTGAACCGATGGACCTCGATGATAACTGAATGGACTGCCGATCTCCTAAGACGGACAGCACATCCACTTAAAACTGATATCACACAGGTACAATGTATTTTATTGTTGAGGAGGACATGCAGCAAGAGCTCTTTTTTAAGCCCTGGGACTGTAGAAAAGGTACCAAGTGACTGGGCTCTTCAGTATAGGCCCAACAGGAGACGCACAACTTCCCTACTGCTTGCTGGTTGTTGTGATGAGATTTTGTAGGTACTTTCGGGACCCTGCCGTTGTCTTGGATGCGGTGGATTGGAGTATTTGATATCAGGCGTTAGTGAGTTGTTTGCGATGTTTTCAGGTGCTTTGGATTAGTTTTGAGTTTAAGTTCCTATTTGATTCTTTTTGTTCGAATTGATGGATTGCTTTTAGATACACGAGCATATGCATAGAGGTGCCATTGATCGTGAGGGCGCTGGTTGTTGCTTGATGTTAGTTGAATGATATATATTTTGGGTTATCTAAAGCGGAACGAGTTAACTTTTATCTCAATTAGGCACATCTGCCTATGATAAAGGACTCAGGAATATTAATATAAGATGACAGAATGTAACAAAAATGAATCATATCTATTCTTAGCATAAAGAGAAAGCTTCGAGAGGCCGGTTATGAAAAGTGAGCCATTGCCAGGCCTGAGGAGCTGGATGCATGTAACAATTCCACACCTCATGAAAAGGAGTGGTATTTTTCAGAGTTTTCCCTTCAACTCCGGCCTGAGAGCTGGCTTAATCCATGTATTTCAAGCGTCCTCACAAGTACCACCACCCCGCTGCAAACCCCATTAATCGACAGCTGCCTCGTCACATCGGCGCCTCATACGCATTCCCATCAAACTGGCCAAGAGCAGAACACAAGCTCACATCCGTGAACCCCCACGCGACTGTAAGGACCATGGCGTCGTGCAGAAGTTCATCCAGGGTTCCATTGATACAGCGTCGGATATCCCTCAATTGTCTGGTGTTGAGATGTTGGTCTTCCACAAATGAGATGGCATCACAAGATTGTAGAAGGGTAATGGTTGTGAGAACGAAGAAGGGGCGGAGTCGTGAGAGCGCTGTGTAGATACCTGGTAAGTAGTCTTAGTGGGTTCGACGCCGTTGATAAAGTCTTGAAGAATAAGGGGTTCTGGATATGCTCGCGCGACCACGATGATTTCCATCAGATGTCTGTTGAGGGCGTCTTCGGCACTTTCCCCATTTTATTCTGAATGTAACACGGTTAGGTATTTACCGCCTCTTGTCATGTAAAGTAGGAACGTAAAATCCATCTCTGTGAACTTTGGCATGGCCCATCAACAGGTGGTTTCGGGGTATACGCACATCCGAGAATAGTGCATATCCATTTGCTGTGCTGTCGTACCCGATTTTCGTCCCCAAATCACCAAACTCAACCACGCTGCACGGGTCTAAAGCCATCAACATTCCGAAGGTGAACAATGGAAAGGGTGTACGCCATGATCTTTCTCTCGTATGATCAGCCGAGCTACCAAGATGCCATGAGTGCAGGATAACGCGATAGCTCCCGGCCAAAATGTAGCAGGGGTCAGCGTGGGAGATATAACAATGAACTCATCGCTGTCAGTATCCAGTGCGGCAGTCGTCTCAACACCTCGTACAAGGGTCCCATGGGCTAACTCCGTCTAGCAGTAACAGCCACAAATTTTCCCCTGTTTTGCTAGTGGGACCCAGTACTCAATTTGCTCTGTCAAACCCTGAAGCTCGATTGTCGGGATGATCATGTAATGGAGGTCATAAGACCTGCAGTTGCTGAGAATGTACCACGGATCTAAGCCGTAGAAGCAATCGTGGTTGTATCGAACTCCGTCAACAAATGCAGCAGTCCCTGCCCCCACACCCTGCGGGCATAGCGCTTCACGGTCTGTACTGGCATAAATTGCTGGCAATTTCGAGGGGATGGCGGTACGTAGCGGCTTCCTTCTCCACGCGCCGACAGGCTTCCCACCGCCTCTTATACGCTTCGTTTTTATTGACAGCTCAGTCAGCCAGATACAGATAACACAAAAATGGCAAGAGAAATGAACTTTCAGGAAGAGTCTTTATTTCAACCTGCTGAGCCACAGTATCACGCTCGCCACACTTCAGCTCTCTCAAAAGTAAATAAGTATCGCAATTACATCTCGTACAAAGAAGTTGTATCGATTGACATCTCCGTGGTATAGACCCAGGCCGTGGAAACGCCGTAGAATGTCTTCGCACACTGAAGGATCTTCGGTTGAAGGCTGAGCGGCCTTCAACTTTTTGCAAAATCGCTCTAGTCTTGACTGCAGGCTTCCATCGAGAGTATCACTTGATCACTTCGCGGCGGACGAGCACCCATTGTGAACCAACAAAAATGATACAAGGTAAGGAGATAGGCTTGGATATAGGTACTAACGAATTCCGAACTTTTAGTATTTACCTTTGTTAAGTTTGTATTTAAAAACGATATTCCGGAAATAGCCCCTGAAATAGGATTTGGGAAGGTCGTTGGTAATATGAGAGGTCAATCCACCAAACGCCCAAATTGTATGTACAATTGCGACCCAGTTTGTCGGGGTCAGGGGCAACTAATGACATGAACAAATGATGGGATGTAACTACTCCGTGAGTGGTTGCAATGTTGGAACAGAATAGCGGGCAGCGGATGGCGAAATATTTACTGGGCCTGCCACGCTTCAGCGAACGATGTCCTTATTCAAACTTGGCCTCTCTGTGATGATGTGTCCAGTTGATTGCCTGCGTTAATACTGAAGACAGGCCAAGTTCCATAGTATTTTGCGGATCCTGAAAGCAAGAGACAAAATCGTTCACCAAACCACCCTAAATTATCTGGCGGGTGCTCTTCGCTGGAACACAAATCATGAAACTGGATATAGGGGAGACATTAACTAGATCCATTATGCACAAATCCCTCTATGTCCAGTATACCTGCAGTTGCAAGAATAGAGGATAGAGGGGAGTTTACACACGGCGAGGTGTGTCGCGGCTCAGACGTAAAATGCACCATCATCGAAGAGGAATCGGGTAGGACATCTTTGGATTCTTGCAAAGGCCATCTCGTCAAGCCCAATGATCCTTAGAAATACTACTATTTAAGGGCTTCTTAGTACTGGTGCCCACAAAACAGGCAGATCAGATCCTCATCATCCTGCTGACAGGGGTTTTAGTTGAAAGAGGGGCCAAAAAAGTTGCGTTGTGGTTTTAAATACTATCAACGATCTCATTGCCCTAACCTGGTTTAGGCGGTAGTTTGGGCCAAGCTGATGAGCTTTTTACGGACTAGCGTTAGGGTTAGGGTTAGCTAGCGCCTGAGCAAAATTCAGATGACTAATATCTTATTAATCAGAAGCTGCGAAGTAGGGAACCTAGCTGGAGAAACAAGCCTGATCCAAATCCTAAAACTGGCTAAATCTACTCCATGTGCGTTGCACCACTGGTATCAACAGCCTCAGAGAGTCTGCATAGGAACGCAGCATGGCACCAGCAGGCCCCCAGCGGCCCCCCTCGCCTGGCGACAAGCGCAAACGCGACGACGATAATGAAATTGATAATGGCCCGCATGCTCCTGGCGAACCTCATTCGAATGGGGCAGATGAACGGAGCAAGAAGCCAAGAGTAATCGGACCAACATTGCCACCTAATCTAGGAGACGAGGGGGACGGGATTAGTAGTGGCAGTGGCAGTGGCAGCGGCAGCGAAAGCGACGACGATTACGGACCCTCCTTGCCTCCAGCAGACATGGATCCGGCCCTAGGGGTCAATAGTGAGGACACTCCGACAAATATAATGGTGGAAAAACCGAACCCTTCTCGAAGGGATGACTGGATGCTTCATCCCCCAGAGCACGGTGACTGGTCTTCACGTGTCGACCCAACGAAAATACGCAATCGGAAATTCAACATGGGTCGAAGCGCGTTACCTAAACCTTCCTCCGGAATCGGCACTTGGACTGAGACAGCAGAAGAGAAACGGAAACGGCTAGAGGCTGAGGTAATGGGCGCTCAAGCCCCTGCGAATTCTACAGCTGCGCCGACGGTAGAGAGGTCTGAACATGACGCTGCGTTGTCCAAGCGGGTACGAGAATACAACGTAAGTCTGAGGAATGTCCGGTCGAAGAGAAGGAAAAATAGCTAGCTAACGGTTTCTTACAGGAAAAAAAGAGGAATAAAACACTTTATGCCCAACATCAAATTCAACCCTCCAAGGAGGAAGAGGATGATCCTAGCGCCCGGCCCTTCGATAAAGAAAAAGATATTCGTGGCCCGACAAAGATCAATCATGCCCAACGGCGAGAGTTGCTCAAACGCTCGTCTGATTTTAACACCCGATTTTCCGGAGGGAAATTTTTGTGATATTTAATATTGAAGATTTCTCACAAATTCACGTCAGCATCCATAACCGTGTACTCGGGGCTGGCCCCAACATTTCCGACACCTCTCCAATGCGTGAAACAGTTGGAGTAACAGTACACTTTGTGTGTCTAGTCTAAAGCTCGCTAAAACGACCGCCGACCTTTGTTTTGCCAGCCAAAGAGGTGCTGATTCGACCAGTTTTGTACCCCACGAGTCAAACCTGCCAATCAGTATATTACGATATTCTCGGTGACCATACGCTGGTCATATGAGATGGGTCGACACGAGTGATCCCACGGAAGTTGAAGTCTCGGCCTGATTGGATGGAAATCGATGCGCATTCGGCTGCACAAGCCATAAATACATATGGCTCGCGTTTCCGCGCTACATGGCGGAAAAACTGCCAAAGCAACCATGGCAAAATTGTTGCAGCGGGAATGTTTTCTTTTTTCTGCCTTGCCACACGTTGTGTTGTTTTCCCGAATAACATGACACGGCATTATCTTCTCACCATTTTGTGCCTGGGCGGGCTTGGTGCTGCAGCCGGGTATGGGGGTGCAGCACAAATATGCTATCTTGAAAATTCTTGAAGTCTAAGCTAAACTTATTTGGCATAGCGCGCATGCTCGAGCTATGCAGCAGTTACACACAGGGATTGAGAAGAATGAATAATAATGATTCAGTGGATGAATCGATGAATGGCACATGTACACCCGTACGAGGGGTGGTGATATTTATGGTCTGATGTTGATAACCTAGCTGGAGATACCTTCTTTTCCTGATTTTCACTGTACTCCGTACCTAGTGAGGATATTTAGCATGCCAGCATTCCTGTCACGCCATCATTACTTGTACTAACAAGCAAAAAAGTCGTTTCAGCCGCTTCGCAGCAGTTTCTTGCCTTTTAGCGCCACAGTCTTAACGATGTGCTGCTACAATATACTCAGGTATGCCATAGTATTTTTCATTAAGTCTGCGTAGTTTTTTCGCGTGAATAATTTACACGGTTTGCGAGAATTTGAACAATAACTTATGAAACATCAAAAATCTCAAATAATCTAGTGCATTGATCATATATCTCAATTTTGTTTTTCTTATTTGCAAAAATTGCTTCAGAGCTGAGATCTCAATCTTTGAAGGGACTGACTGACAGAGGTGTTTCCCGGGCTAGACTCTCTAATATTTTGCTTAGCTGCGGAGTACCCCGTACAGTGCACTAAGTATTAAAGTATGTACTGCTTAAACTAAAATACAGACCAGGGGATATTGCCTGCGAACGGGTGCCAAGAAACCATCCATGCATGTCAAAAATGTGGCTATGTATGTACTACGAAGTATGTATGTACTATACATCCGTATGAGCAAGATTCAGGCACGGGATATGTTGCCTTACTCTAAACAATCAAGAATATGCAGTGTCATTAGTATTTCAGAGCTGTTTCCCGCAAACTGCGATTCATTGTTTGATGATTATTATCTCAATTCTCCGATAAAATCTGGATTTATATAATGAGATCCAGGGAATTGGCCCGGGGGAGTTCAGTGCTGGAGAGATCACATCTAATCCATTTCTTCAACTTTTACCGACGTACTACATATTGCTTCAGCTCCATCTTATGCTGAGGGGTTAACTGGTACATTTGCCATGCAGAAATTCTTCGTGTGGCTCATATATATATATATATATATTCCGTTTGTCGATACATGGAGCGGTCTATTCCCCTTCAACAACACTTCATTCAATCAACAATTACACTCCCTCGCCGACGCCTGTGGCAATACCTCCTATTTACAAGAGAATGTAGTCTACCCGACAAAAAGGCAAATTGCCCCCTTCTCTCTCCCTTAACGGCACCTATGATGTTACCGGTGCCATCTTAGAAGCCATATTTCTTATCAGCCCTTGCCTCAACATCTGGCAGGTAGCCACAACCTACCCAGTGCTACGGGATCTACTCGGGTTTCCAGGTAGCTTTGACTACATTGCCCACACCGCGACAGTCTACTTTAATCGCACCAATATGCAAATGGTCATCAACGCCCCTTTGAAGCCCTGGTTAGAATGCGCCCCTGAAGGCCATGACGTTTTTATGGAAGCAACCGACACTTCCCCACCAATCTCGTACAACGCCCTACCAGCAGCCGTCGAACAGTCGAATTGGATAATTATCGTCCATGGCGCTCTGGATTTCGTGTTCATAGCTCAGGGCACTTTGTTAACTATTCAGAGTATGGCTTGGGGCGTTTCTGAGGTGTATTCTCAGGGGTTTAACGCTGAGCCATCGGATCCTCTCTTCGTCCCTCATCATGCGGAGGGCCCCCAATCTTCACTTGCGGGGGCGGGCGTCATGGGTACATACAGGATGGAGAGAGGGCTTACTTACGCCGGAATGTTTTTAGCAGGACATATGGCTCTCCAGTATGGTCCAGCTGCATCGTATCGACTTGTTGAGTTTTTGCTTGGGAGGATTGATAACTTGTTGTCTTAGCGTGGGCACTTCCATTCGACTTGCTGCTTGATCGTAGGTAGGCACTTTTTACTATTTACCGTACATAATATGTCCTATAAAGGGGAGTTAACGAAGGCCCAAACCGGCTCAGAATATGTCGACACATATTTAGTATGTTCTAACTGCACATGTAGGCCTATGCACCTGGCACAGCCCAACGTGTTAAGCACATCCCGCTAAATCGAGACAGTTATCCAGGGGTAGGCCACATAGGCCACATATGTTGGGAATTGATCTGCAAACAACAAAAGTTAGCAACCCTTTTCGACCAAAGCTTGGTATTTACTATTGACTGCCAACCCAACCCAAGGGTGTTGCGCTCCCTTTAAGCAAAGAGAGTTGACTGGCGATGCCGTCCTGCAAGGAAAAAATACGCCAAATTCCAGAGACTCCCTCCGGTTTGAGAACCAAGTCAACTTGAAGCAAGAGCTTTATATATTATCGAAGAACTTATAATTGGCAATTAGTTGATTTGATATCACCTATTCGCTTTTTATCGGCTCTCACAACCCAAGACGAGGAGGGCCCCAGATAGCTCACCCTGAGAGGATATCTCGCTGTCGCCTATCACAGATTAGGTTGGAATGGTGGCTGGGGTGCTGCAGAGCTCGGGATGTGTTGTTAGTTTGCGCGCTCACCAGCGGCCGTGTGTTGAGTGCGCTTGGGAATTGTTAATATAGAGCTACTGTTTTCATTGCATGATTATGTAGAATCCTTCCTCGATATTCCTGGGCTGGGGGTGCAAAGTGGATGAATCATTGTAGCGCCGAAGTCCTGAAGGTGGATGTTCCGAATGTTCCCAGATAAATATGAAAATTGGTTTTCAACGAGAGATTTGATATCAGATTTTCCACAAGCATCAAGCACAATTTTGTTCTCGAGCTCTGATACGTTCAGTAAAGAGTGTACTCCGTATGCCACTGAACGATCTAAACCAAGGCCATAGCTCATGTGTGTTAGCATCCTGTAATATTCTCTACATACTATAAATACTACACAAAGTTCCTTGGAGCAAAAAGGCAGCAGTGCTAAGAGTACCCGCATCATCCTTGAAATGAAATGGCTGCTAACTCCTCCCAAATTTATGGATAATTTATCCCCTGCAAACAATTCTTTTGTCGCATATTGACCCGTCTCAGCATTTTAGTACCTAGATACTACTTCTATTTGCGCCTCTTTCCTACTTCAAACGTTTCAGTCGATCTAGTTCACGTGACAGGTGAGGTAGACTTACCATCCGTGAACGGAGGTCATGGGTCGGCCTGTTTCTTGAATAGCTGCGCTCTCGGGACAAAACATATTGATCTGTGCGGCTAGGGTGATCATGGTAGCTACGATGATTGGACGAATTGCGGATGTCTCCGTAGCCTCCTAAACAAACGAGTAGTTAGAAAATCATTTTGGTAGATTCCAAAAAGGGTGTAGAAAGCTATTCGGGAACCCACTTTGTGTATTTCGCCCGCGCTCCTCTATGGAGTATACTCGATCGTCATGCCGATACTGAGTATCGCGGGGAGGATAATAAGAATCACCTCGTCGGTACAAACGGGGCGGAGCATGCCCTCCACCCGAGCCACGTTCGTGGTAATTCCTAACGTGGCGACGAGGTTCTACTTCGGCTCTGAAGCTAGGTTGATAAGTCCTTGCGTTTTTATTAAAATAGGTTTGTGGAGCACTGTCAGGAGCTGGCGGGAGCAGAGGTTCATGAATGGGGATCACGGTACCATCGGGATGTTGGGATCGAACAACATACTGATCATGCTGATGATGGCGTGGCCGAAAATCTTGGTGGTAACCAGGACCACTTGCAGGGTTCTCCCGCTGCCGCAAAGGATAGCCCGTATCGTTGGTAGACGTGTTTCCTCTAGCGTTAGGCGCTTGTTGTCCAGGGACGGCTCTATCGGTACTATCGTCAATGAGTACAGTACCACTCCTGGAGTCGTATCTCCCCACGCCAATATAATTTGCATCAGGCCGAACAAGCCGCACGTGCTTTCTCACAGGAATTTTTTCTCCCTCTTCATCGCTGCTATCGTATATTGCTTTGGTACTCTTCCTCACAGACAATTTGCGTCCGCCTCTTCCTTTGTTTTTCTGTTTGCGCCTCTTCGTTTTAATCGGAATGTCACTTTCGCTGCTGCTGTCTAGATCGCCCTCCTCACTAGTGCAATCACAGCATTTCTTGCACTCGCTGCAACCGGTACATCTTCCACGGTGGTTGCGATTTCGGCGTCTTCTCGGGTCCCCGAAACCATCAGGGCACCATAATATTGGGCGGAGCGGATATCCACAGGCTCCAGGAGGAAATCCACAGGCCACAAGAGGATTAACACACGGTACACAGACCACGATATTACCTTCCACTTTCTTTCCACCCAACGATGAATTCTCCTCTTCGCACGGGCCGAAGCTTGGCCACATGCCGTTTGGGAAAGAGGCTAATGGATACTGTTGAGGATGATGCTGCTGTAGATGCGGGTATTGCTGTCCAGGCTGCTGGTACATTGGTAGGGACATCTGCTGGGGTTCGGGTTCGGGTTCGGGTTCGGTAGGGCTTGCGGATTCAAATTGGCTGTGGTCTGGAACTTGATATGGAATACGTTTCTGTGAGGCCGAACGGGGATTAAATACGGCATCTGCTAACAAAGCGCCCGGAGTCTTGATGCGTCTTGGTCGACGGACAAATACGGGTTTGCCCGAGGGTAGCTTCTGCACGTAAAGGACTCCCGGTTCCATGTAGGACGAGGATGAGGTACTACTGCAGGCATACATAAAACTTGAAAGTTAGAAAGGCTTCGGTTATATTCAGCATACACGACCCGGGATGAAAGGCACCGGGTACGGACCGAGTCGGGGTACTCCCGTCTGAGCTCTCGCTTGACTCTTCTTGAGTGTGCATAGTTTATGAGCAGGATTATCCCGATAATATTTTCAAAATGTTTTGTAGAGAAGCTTTGACGAATGGCCGAATGAAGGCTGTTGGAGGAAAGGTAAATGGCGGGGAGGATTAGAAATACATCAACAGGTCCCACAAGAGTAAGAACGGGAAGCTGCAATCAATTGCCACAGCTTCAGCGAGATAAGCAGCACACACGGTGGAAGAATCGACTATGAAGTGTCTCCTTTCTTTTTCGCGACGACATCTAAGGATATCCGAAAAGAAACTGAAAAGAAAGATATGCGTAGAACGCAGAGTTGCCCTGAAACAGCATCTCTAGCTAGGAAAGTCCAACGCAAGTTGAAAATGGGAGCTTCCGACGCATACATAGTTATAGCCATCAGAGAGAAGTGTGTAGCATCGATGATACAAGCTTGATGACACAAAGAGGCAACAGAAGCGCGAAACTTGTAGCGGTTTCCATCTGAGGGCTTTCGACCAGAAATTTTGACAAAGAAGATGCAGGAGAGCAGGAGAGGCTGGGATGTCTGCTGAAGGATAAACAAAAACGAACAGCAACAGGCGAGATATCACACCTCAAGATGGCAAAAGTACAAGGAGAGCGAGAGCCCACGAAAGGTTAAATTTCATAAAAGTCGTCCAGCTTTTCGTTCTTCTTTGAAACCAGATCTCCCTTGTTGCTGGATGGAGCACCATGGCCGAGGACGGACACGTGCAGCGTCTAGACTCGGGGGAGGAGGAACAAGCAGATGCTGAGGTCATTCTTTGATCGAAGTCTCTTTGGGTTCGGGAGATGGAGCAAAAGCGGTGTTTTGGCAAGCATACACAGTGATTTGTTTGTTGGGAGTTTGTTGGGTTTCTTTGGTGGATGTTTGAAAACCCCAGGGAATGACCGCAATTGGATAATCGTAAACTCCTCCACTGGCTCTTTATCTCCTCGGTATTTTGAAGGCAAATACTCCGTACTACTTCCGCAGAGGCCGATGATCAACATGATACACAGAGAAGAATGAAGATTTATTTTGATTGCACTAGGAGCGGCGTACTAGAGTTGAGTTTTCGATATATTTGGTGACTCCATGAGTAATAGGCCGGTTTTATTTTATTTATTTATTTTAATTTATTTTGGGCTATTAATTACGAAATGCTAACTAACTTAGTTAGCTCAAGCTTGATTAGTTAACTGGTATGTATACGGAGTAGTATCAATTAAAAATGGTTAAGAACAGTGGATGCTTCGTAGGTAAAGCTAACTCCAGTCCGTGACTACTTGAAGTACAGAGTAGCATTCACAACTTACACGCTCATTCCCCCTTTTCCGGATTTTATTTTTTATTTTTATCATTTTCTTTTACCTCATTCTCACAAAGTAATCAAATTAACTACCATGAAATCCCATCATCTTTACCCGATTCACAACCTGAGTCCCAGCGCCCAGCCCCATTCCCAGGCCCTCCATTGCCTCCACCAGAAGTATCATTTGTTGTCAGTATGTCCAAACTTGGCCGTGATTTGTTGCTATTATCATCATTGGTGGAATGGGAATTGCCCTCGTTGCTCTGATTCATCCAGGAGGGCTCCCCACTCCCTCCTCCATTAGTCCCATTGCGATTTTGCGATTCCTGCCCGGATGTGGAATTTAGTGAAGCATTAAACCCGCCAGCAGATTGTGTAATTGCACTACTGCTTTTGGAGCCATTTTCTTGCAATTTCTCGCGCTGGGGCTGATGGCTGGATGGGTTTCCTGCAATGTAGCCAGGCGGATATCCATTACCGAAATTTCGAGGACTATTAGTCATATTTGAATTATCCCAGTGAGCCATGCGTTGATTTCGTGATTGAGCCGGTGGTGAGGTTTTGGGGCTACGTTTGTTGTCCAAATCGGAATTTGAGAGGAGACCCTTGTGTTCTGCTTAGTTTCAATCTTGACACTGGCTCACGGCCTGACAGGCTGACTGAAAGGTCTCCTTGTAATAAAGCAAAACATCGTACAAGCTCACCTGAGCATGAAGAAGTTGGTTTACAATTTCAACACGTGGAAGTATCTCCAGTTTTCTTCTCTCTTCGTCAATATTCGGGGCCACTGTTACATGAAATTTGTTCTGAATCACATCTATGCCATTGCTCAGTGACCCAAACAGGTTCGATATCACAATTGGATCCTTACCAGCGGTCCGGTACTTGAAAACAAACTCTGCATAGGGCTTGTCCATAATATCTAGGTACTCAGGAGTCCTGATCCTGTGTGTATATTTTGCCTGTGGCCCAAATTGAACCTGGTGGCTGAGGCAATCCCCACAAGCCACTGACTCAGGAACCGTATATAATGGAGGCTCATCCCTCGCTGGTTCCGAAAACATCGGAGACACGAAAACAGGGTCAGATGGGCTAAAATTGCGGATCTGGTGCTGCGGGCGTACTTGGGGTAGGCTGGGTGATGCTTCCAGCGGCCGAACATTAGGCTCAGAGTTGCTACCTGGCTCCCAACTTGAACCTCGACGATTATCATCACTAGCATCCCGGTCTCCCTGTAGCGAATTGTCATTATTAGCATTTACACCCTGATTACTCTTTGGCCAATCACTGGGAGTAGCTTCGCCATCCACGCCACACTGGTCCCGTTGTTGATCTCCATTATTTTCCCAGCTATCTCTCTGATCGGAAGCACCCCAGTCATTCGAATCTTCGTTGTTATCTCTCCCCCCCGATTTCGAACTCTCGCTTGGTTGGTTCAAATTCTCTTGAGGTTGTTCTTGTTTATCTTTACCTCGAGACCTTCTCCTATTCTTTCTAGGTTTCTTTTTTCTGTTGTTGTCTGCACCACTACAGACACCTCCAGAGATTTGCTCCTTCAAGCAGCAGCTTGAACTCTCGGGGACCCGTTTGCCGTCAGAAATAACATAGTATCCATTATCGTTTGAGCTTGTGCAATTTTCAGTCCTCTCATTCCGAGAGCCGTCTCTGAATTGCTGAGGGCTAATATTTAACACAATGGGAGGAACGAAAAGTCGACCATCACCTGGCGGCTCCGTATGGAAAATGTTGTTCGTAGAGTTTTTTCTGTTCGAAGATGTGCGTTTGTGTGTATGTCCACTCTGAGGGAAGCCGGAAAGAGAATTATTTCCATGGATGTTCACCGGTAAGTTCTGGTGGAGATTGTGGCAACCAGCCTGACAATATAGGTTTGGAACCCTAGAGTGCGCCGTACCACATTGGGGAATATCAGGAGCATCTATTATGGTCTCCGGATAGGTATCGTCCACATGGCAATGTGGCTCTCTAACTAGGTGTTGCTGAGCGTGACAGGTATGCCAACACTCCCTGCCATTTCGGCCTAGTGTATGGTTAAACGGGCTTGGATGTGGATCTCCATGTGGGTGATGGCACGAAGGGCAGCAATGCGGGTATGGTTGCTGATATGCCGGACCCTGAAAATAGCAACCAGTGTGGAAAGGCCCATCAAACAAATCCCCCAAAAGTCCCCAAGTGTCGCCATTTTCTTCCTGAGATCGACCGCTATGGCATTCATATATGGACGACTGGTCACTTGAGATCGAATCATCATCTATGTGGCCCGATTCATCAGAAACAAGCAAGTCGAGGAGGGAGTCGTACTAGGCAATACCTTCACCTTCAATATTAGGAGCCATTCCAGATTCTGGGGTGTGCGCACCGTCTGGTATATCATCATCTTCGGAATATTTTGCCCTTGGATGCGCCGCGCAGCGAAGAACGATAATCTGTATGGTACCTAATCTCTCAAAATACTTAACGATATCAGGGTTTTCTCTCGTAGATTTGACTATAGAACACGCTAATCAGCAACTCAATTTGAATGACAGCAGAGTTCGCATTTTATACATTCTATGACATACCCAGTGGAAATCGCTCAAATCTCCAAGGCCGCCCAATCCAGCTACCATCAGGCAGCCGTTCTTCCCTCTGACGAACCCTGAAGCTAATGTCTCTATATTTCCTAGGCGCATCTGATGGCCGGGCCATGGGCTGTAGGTCATCTCTGTTTCGATTGCATTGGTACACTCCATCCATGAAAACGAACATAGCTAATCCTGGAGCAATATAGCCGTTCGATCTTAAAATGACTGAAAACGGAGTTGATGAGTTGGGAATTGCTATATAACTTTCCACGCACCCGTCACCATAGGTGATACCATACTCCTTAAATGGAACGTTTGAGCCGGCCCATTCTATTTGACAAGAGAGTTGCTTTAGTGTGGGCATCATTAGATGACTCAAGGTGATCAAGGGAGTTGGGCCAGATTAAGTGTTCAGAGATATTTGCGTGATAAAGAGTTTGGCAGCAAAGAATGTATTTTAGGAGTGAATGAGATGGAGTTGAGAATTGCCTTTTCTGGCATGGCAACTACACTCGTCCATTCTCGGCTACAATCTGTGCTGAGTGAAACTTACAATTAGGACCTTAGGTACTCTTCATGGAATCGCCAGAATAATTCTTTCAAAGGCGATCACATTCACCTACCTCTTTCGCATAATTCATGTCATATCAAAGCTATCAAAACAAATTCGAGCAGGTGCTGTTCACCCAACAGAAACTAAGCATATCAACAAAGTGGAAGCCTTGACCTTGGCCGAGGAATTAACTGAACCTATCCGATTCGAGCAGAGAAAAAAGGGAAATGTTCAGGTATTCAGCTCACATGAACCATTAAAGCTTCATGCTTAGGAGGATACCGTCTTTCTTATCTTGAATATCGATAAACATGATATCTTTGGAGAGCCCAGGAACCACGTATTAGAAATATACGCCGGCGAACAATATATCCGCGAGGGAAGTGTTGGATAATTGCATCTGTCTCCATCGAATTGTGGAGAAAAAATAGTCTCATACCTCTTGCCGATACCCCCTGCTGGTATCAAACAGATGCGCCCAATATCCTTTCCCGGGAATAGAAATCCCATCCCAAATTGAATCTCTTGATAACGACGCACCAAAATGGAGAAGAATTCTGGAGAAGGAAAACTTGATAAATTCAACCAATCGCCTAAAGAAGGAAAAGAGCGGCCTGTTCAACTTTGCAAGAGCCTCACCAATGCATTGATCTCGGGACGAGTAACACCGAGCTGCATTGTAACATTCTCCAACCAGGACAGATTTGACACGTTTACGCGAACGAACAGATACGATCTGCTGCACGACATGAGTGGCCCATTAATCACCAAACATAGTTTGAGCCAGAGAATGACTGAGTGATCTTCTTGCTCTGGAGAGCTGCGGTGAGCCGATCGTGCTTGGTAAGTTTTTTCGGCAAACTCGGGCCTCTCAGATACTAGTACGTATCTGCGTGTGCCAACAGGAGAAATTCCTTGACACAAAATCCGGGGTAGCAAGCACAAGATCAAAAGTGAAGCAACCGTAACTAAAACCCCTTTGTCTTTTCGGTGAGGTGCATTTAGGTCAGCAAGCCCAGTGGCAGGCTCTGTGGTCGGTTAGGTTCGCAAAAAAAAAAGGGCAGGCCCTCCCATTCGTGGCGGAATTAATTTGGACAAACGTCTGATATATCACTTACCAGTTCGCATACCAGTTGTGAAAGCAAAGGAAGGAAAGAATGAAACAGTAATAACAAAGAGCGATACTCCGAACAAAGTACAAGGTTCCGCATGGCTGGAGCTTAGAGTTTGGTTGGGGGGAAGGCTCGGCTTTTCGGGTCGCATTTCCACGCGCCCAACATCTCGCAGACTCGGGTTCTAAGTTTCTCAGCCTCCCTCAAGTTTTCGTGGGATTTGCGCCGTAGCCTGGAATAAGTATTTTACCGAACAAAAGCATATCAATTATTTTGGAGTAATACCCTTCTTTTTGTGCTTTCACATGCCAAAAGTTCATGGCGCACAGCACGACAACCCTTGGACAAATTCAATCATACATTTAAAAGTGGCCCGGCAGCTCGTATGTACGAAAACCTTTATGGAACAATTTCATATAATATGTACGCATTGCTTGCTGAACCAGGAGGCTATCAACCCGCATCGCTCTGCCAACATACATAGTACACTGTCATCGATATTGCTCTCACGATATTTACTTGTCCCAACTAGGACACCTTTATGGATACCTGGCGGATGCATCTGCTTTTCCATCAGGGAAGTCTCTCTAGTCTATGGGATATAAATCCTGCCCGTATTGCTCTTTCCATTTGGCTTGCTGAGATGTGAAAAACGCGTCAATACACACGAGCCGCTCAGACCTGGGAACCTACCCATATTCAACTTGTGTGGCCTGCCCTAGCCAACGATTTGCTAATATCACCCTCTCTTGAGCGAAAAATGAATAAATACGCCATCTTGCCCACCCTCGCACCGAATGCCCGATACCTACGCTGCGTATGCGAAAACTAATAGTTGTTTCAAGTTGCAGCCATTATTACAAGGAATACCCTGGCCCCAGCTACTACGTGGTTCAACGTCATGGTTCGAATTCCGAAATTCGCAAACAAATGTCAAATAAGGTGAGCCTCTGCCGGGAACCACATCAAACGAAGATCAGCAGCCAAACATCTGCGAGGGCCAGTAAATTGGTTTATCCAATACAGTTCTATTAAGTGCGGAGTAAGTGGCTAAGTAATTACAATGTTCACCAGCGTTTCGTGGGGGTACATTAGGAAGCCCCTTGTCTGGCCTGGGGCTTTTGATCTTGAATACTAGCATTACCAGTGATCCCCCATCCATCAGACAAACCGCAGCCTTGCACACCATCGCAGATTTAGCAGGCTAGCTGGGATTATGGAAGCCCACTAGAAAGACCCTAGCTCTCCATCGCAGCAGCTGCCAGCCAATTAACTACTGCGTATTATAGCTTTTCTGCTGATACAGGTGACCTTCAGGCGCCAAGGCAGTTTGCCCAAGACTTGAAGGTGCCTTGTTCCCCTCCATGGCACACAAACGACGGACCATTCGCTGTGATTCAGCCGCCTTCCGAATTCTCTCGAAGGTATTTTCTAGTGCGACCTTCACGGTTCTCCCAGATTTCTCACCGGGAAGTGAGGGAGTGTGATTGTTCCCATGGAGAGGGGATTGCCGCGGCAGAAGTACTGTGAGTGCGGGAAAAGGTACTGTACAAGCACACTGGTAAGTTCTCAGTACACAAATGCAACTGACTTGCTGTCTGCTATTCTGGCGATGGCATTTTTTCCTTAGATCACGATTTCTTTGGTGGGAAGCAACATGACTTCAACTAGCTTCAACTCAATGTGCCTTTTTTGAGGCATTTTTTCTTCTCTTTTCCATGTTTTGGATAGCCGTACTCCGTACCTGGTTCACCTTAGTCTTGATCATAAATATCTCATTTTGCCCTCTGCAAGAGCTTCGGATGTGTGGTACACATGTACTTCATAACTGTACGAACTGTCCAATGTATGTATTCATTTCCGATATGCTTCACTAAACGATTTTCAAATTGACTTATGATTTATTCCTACTCGATCCCAATCAGCTTGATATTGTCAAGTCGCCGCCTCCTAGTAGTTGAAAATCAAATCAAATCAGATCAAATAATTAGTTAATTTTATAGAAAACCCCACGCTACATGAAAGCGAGCCAAAAATTTTCTCCAGCTGGAATGAAATTTGCAACTGACCCCAGCTTCCAAGAGTGTCTCCAATCCCAGGCTAGAAAATCCGGGCCCCCAAATCTGGCGATGGTAACGGGGTGATTCTGCTTTCTAATTCGAAATTGGCTATCAATCTCTAATCCTCGATTCACAAAAGCATCCGTCTGCGGGTACCATGTCTAATATGGTATAGGCATACTGCCCGGACAAGCTAACAAAACAAGTTTTTTTGAGGCGGCACAGCAAGGTATATATTTATCCCCAGCTCTTGGTGCAAAATATGGCGTGCTGTGGATACGCTAATCACCATCAAGGAATAATAACTTTCAGCCAATACCAGTTCGCTGTCTCTAAAATGAGGCGGATGCGAGTTCATCATAGTATCATAACATCCTGGCAAAGGGGTCACAAAGGACCCTGGATAGCGAACGGGACAATACATACAGTAGAACAAGCTAACCTCTAACGTTAAACGTCTTTACGTTAGCCTGCAGATATGACGACCCGGTGCTCCAGCTTCATACCCCAGAATTTGCTGCCCGAATCCAAATTCCTGGGGAATTTCAAAAAACTATGCCTTACGCTCCCGATCGAGAAAGACTAAGCACCCCGAAGACTGAATAGTGCAGTACAAATAAGAGCGCTCTCCCTCAATGAAAGACAGTGGAGGGTTCACTTGTTTCCCCTAACAATCGAATTAGCCCAAGAAAATCCGGGGATCTGAACTCCTTATACTTTCCATTGCTTTCCAGCTAAATCCTTATCTGATTGGGCTGGTCACTGTATCCAAAACAAATTTTTATACCAAGTTTTGATCTATATATTTCTACGCCTGACTACGATCGAAGTCAGGGTCAATCATATGCGTCTAACCTCGCTTCCAAAATTTCTTAAATTTGCTCTACTCTTTCACCTGTTATTTTGATATATCATTCGAACCTCCTCAAAATTAGCGACCTGTCTCAACTCGCAGCTATTTATCTACCACAAACAATACCAATATCTGCTTGACCCCTGACCTCTTGCACTGCCTCTCCAACTCTATCAAGATGACCACACCATTTGCCATGGAGAGATTACTTCTCCACGCCGGAGTCCCTCGCTTGCACACAGCAACCCGTCCTCCGCAACTCAATCCAACAGTCACGGGTCCTCAGTCTCGCTGTGATCCCTGCAATTCTACCTCCGACGACGAGCAAGCAGAAGCAGACTTCGAGGTTATCGAAGTTAGGCCGAGCACAGATGACGGCGAGACCGATGAAATGTCAGACGTCTCGTCGATATTTAGCGACATCGACGATATCGAAGACCCCAACCCCTATCTTTTTTACGTCATCCCTCTGACGGAGGAACCAGATGATGAGGACGACGAGTTCATCCTCGTCATCCCATATCAGGGTGATAACCAACCCAGCCTATCAACCCTTCTCGAGAGAGATCAAATATATCCATGGGCGTCCCCTACCAACCCTGACCCATACCATTATCTGAATCAGGATGACGTGTATACCGACCATAGCGATAGTGTGCCGTCTAGCATGGTTAACTCCGCGATCTTGGGTCCGTATGATTTCACTGCAAACCGGGAGGGTTCGGGTGAAGATATGTTATGGTCAATGTCAATGTCCAGCTCATCTATCACCTCGTCACGCATGAATTGTAGTGGGCGGAATGGGTCGGCGAGTCTCTCCTTGAAGTATGCTGGGACATATCTCGACGATCTGGTGGATGGCCATATGGAGGGTTTTCCAGATATTCTTGGTATGATTTAGTGATTGGTGGACTCAAGGAGACTGCATGCATTTATTCATGATGTTGTCTCGTTGCTGTTCATGTTTATTCCAGATATCTTCGAATTCTTTACCTACCCATCCCTCCCCAAACACGATACGCTTTTATCCCTTTCGACTCCTACTGCTAGCACCTTCCACATCTGACGCTAAAGTTCCTAATTGTTTTACTCCGACCTTTTAATATTCTTCAACCATACGTTGTACCGTAGTACATGCACCATACTTATGTACACCGAGTACAACAAAAAAAAATAAATAAATAAAACCAAAAAAGGGGGTTGGGGGGCAAGGGCAGGGGCCTTATTGTACGTTTTGTTTATATGTGTTGGACTATGATTGTTTATAGGTTCAATTCACATGGCTTATCATTGGGAGATATGGGAGTTAGGTTCCTGGTGCACCATATGGAATCATTTATGGCACTTGGCCGTGTATAGCAGCAACCCACTTGGACGTATTGAACATTTTTGCTTTGGCTTTCTCTTTTTAAGGTAAATATAATTTTTCGCTAATAAGAATTGGTTTGTTTGCTCTATTGTTTCATTTTCCAATATTATTCTCGTGTCGGGGGAAGCTGTCGGGATGCCACGATGTAATGACCTCTCTCTGTTGTATATATTCACGTTTCGGTTATTTTTAGCTATTTCGTTCTAATCTAATCAATCTTCCTGTTTTTATTTGGTGTTAATTCACTCTTGATCACTATGATCTTTTATTACCAATTTCAAAAATATCGAATCTTCCTCACCTTTTTTCGCTTGTCCTTGGCTCTCTGATCTTATCTCGCAGAGTAAGAAATGGTACCTGTCAGGATTAAGAAAAGCATGACGCCCTGTTATCGCAACCCACTATTACAGATAGAGCATGAAGCAGTAAACGAAGAAAGCAGAGAAATTTCATCATCTTTTTTTTGTTTCATTTCGCAGGCCATCAACAAAATTGTTTTAAGCACGGGTTTCGACATGGGGCTCAAGAAAATCGTTAAATTACTACTCTCCACATTCATGGCGCAGAAAATTAACTAATTACTCTCTTTTCTTCAAGGCCAACTGAACCAGCAGCGGAAACAGGACCGGTTCATAGGTACCACGGAAAGGCCTGGCCGTGTCGAAAGCTAATCCTGAGATCCTGCGATTGGATTGAGACTTTCAGAATTTCAGGGGTAACGTCATGAGCCAGCAGCCTCCTTTGAAATCTGTGCTATACAACCCTGAGGTTTACTCCGTACCTACTCCGTACAGAGCAGTTACGTTCCTAGACCTTCCGGGTTTCACCAAAGAACCCGATATTTTGTACTGCACCAACTGCGAGCCCCTGCATGCAGGGCTGATGGGCCACGTCAGGGGGAAGCAGAGATGCAAAGGCTGTTTCTTGCATGCTAAATGTTAATTGGGCTAGTTAGTAGTTATGGTCTCGGCCGTATCGCTCCTGTTTGGCTCGCTGGGTTATGCCTGGCTCGAGAGTCTGTCCCCAACGGTTTGTAACCTTTGTCTCGCATAGGTTGAAAGAAATAACTAGTACCACATATTTAGTACGCAAAAAAAATTTGATCAAACGAGGCCTTGCCTTAAGGGGCGTTTAGCTAGAAACGGCTCAAAACTCGGGTTGAGCGACAACCCTCCCTCATCGATGGGTCCATCACCACTTTGTTTACACCCTCAGATCCCCATTTTGAACCTAAACCTGGAAAGCTGGTGTTGAGTACTGCTAAAACAACCTCCAAGCAGCCCCGTCAACATGAAATCCATTCTCAGCTTTTCCGTCATGCTCTCCGTCAGCTTCTCCGCTTCCGCAGCCCCGCTGGAGCAGGCTATCCTCATCAAACCACACGACGGACTCAAACTGATCGAAGGGACCATGACCTCAAAACTCTCGAATGCAGGCCTCTATCTATGCGACCATGCCGGGTTTACGGGACATTGTATACACTACGCGACACCGCTTGGACAGTGCGGTAAGCCTTTGATACCCCAGTCAAACTGAATGACGGCATCTAGCAAAAAAGCTCTCGCTCCATGCCGCCAAAATAACATAACGATTCCACACAGTTACAATTATCGACCAGTTCCCTCGCGGCAAGGGAGTCAAATCGGCGGTCGCTGACCAGGGAAACTGGTGCACCCTGTACTCGTAGGGATTTTTCTTTCCTTTTCTTTTCTTTTCGTTTCCTTTCTTGTTTCTCCGAATCATGCGGTCGCGATCGTTGACGAACTGAATCCTTTGCTTTCATTTGTTTCATGCTAGGCAACCGGAATGCCATGGGGATGAGCTTCAGGTCCACCACCTCGGCTTTCCAGATTTGCGCAATCAAGACTGGGGCGATCGGGCTCGTAGCTACAGTTGCTCAGCCGAATGACCATCGACTTGGAATTGGCTAGAGTGGAGGAGGCGTAGGGTCATGGAAAATTGGATCACGGGGTTGTTCTCCTGGGGCGTTATTTTTATGTTTGCATGAATGGATGAAATGAAACGGTTTTAGGCGCTCTACTTCCAGTTATCCAGTTAGAATATACTCCGTACAATCTTCCTTTGTCTCTATATTAGTTAATGACAGGTCTCATTCATGTTATCAGGATTACTTTGAATGTGAGTGTCGAAGTGCTTAACTTCTGATTATAAGTAGTAGTATTTAGCAGTTTTTCTCGATGGAATGAGAATTGAAGAGAAAGGCAGTTAAGTGAGGAGCATCTTTCACCTGGCAAGGGTGGTTCTTATCTCTAATCGCCCATCGGCTAGTTCCATACGGTGGCGGTGGATAATTAGTGGGTGGGTGGGGGGATGTTGCTAACAATGGCGAGGGCCTGGGGCGTGAACACCATATTTAGTAACCTTACTCAGCGCGGAGCTTCATGCTCTGTAGCTTAGCTGGCCCCTCTAGTGAAGTTATTCTATTATCAGTAATTGGTGAAATCGCACAAAGAGTATCAGATGATCAATAACATGGAAGGATTGTACAAAATTTCAAAGTCCAAATAACCTCTGCGAGTACCTTATACATCAGCTTAAGCCCCACGTGTATGCACCGAACAGCTGTCGGCTGCTGTGTGGCCAAGTACCAGTACTCCATGCACCAGGCTCCACCGGCCCGCAGACCAGCAAACCAGGTCATCGCCCACGTCTTGCGAATCCCTTGCTGTCTTTTTTTCCATCAGACTCCATCTGCTGGCTTTATTTAGTTCTGGTTGTGATATCCCATCTTTTATTTATTTTTTTTTTTTATTTTATTTTTTTTTTTAAAGAAAACCATATTTTTCAAAACACTCTTTTGCGTTCCTTCCTTTCACCACCGCTGTGACAGATAAGTTCCTCACCGTGCCCGTTTCGCCCTCAACATTCGCTTCGTCGCAACACGACCACCCCCCAACAGCTATCAAACGCCACATCTGCCTGGCCTGGATCTGGGCCTGGACACGGCCTTTCAATGACTGACGGAGTCCACCGTCAAGGGCTCCAGTCAGTCATCTTCCACTGCTTGACATTTCCGTATAAGGTGCTGATCAGCATATGTCTTAACAGCCGAAGAGATCTCCGTCCGCTTCCTTACTCCATGATCTCAATGATCTCCGTATCGTAAATGAGGACTGCCTTATGTTACGGAGCACCCAGCCTGTTTAAAACCATATCAACAGGGCCGCTGCTTCGCTTTCTACCATCATGACGGATAAAAACCCCCCTCCTGCTCCTCCGGGGCAGAGATTCCTCTCCCACACCATCGAGGCCTGCCCCTGCCCCTCCAACCCTTTCGCATCCAACTACAATCTTTCCAGGATATCAGCAACAAATGACCGGTTCCCCGAAGCTAAGGATCAAAAGACTATTATCCCCAACAGGCCGGAACAAGTCTCACCAAACGACCAATTTTCCCCATCCCAACCTACATCATCCCGAGATCTCCCCCAATCGCAGCGGCCTGAAGAAAAGGCAACGAGGTCGGCCTTGCCGCAAGTGATTGAAAATTCTACGACTAGTTCAAGTGATAATAAACAACGGCTGGAGAGTGTGAAGGGTCCAGATAACGATCCTCCCAAAAGAAAATTTGTTCCTGAACCCATCGAGACCACTTCACGATCATCTCGTAAGCCTGCTTCTGGGTTTGCTGGCCGGAGAGCCCCACAATTGGTTGAGACTACCTCAGATCACAATCGCCGAAAACTACAAGGAATTGATCCAGACAAGCCTTCGAATCATGCTGCTGGAAATCGCGGAATGAAATATTCGTCTGGAGATCACATGAATCGCCTTCATACTCTCCCGATACGGTCTGGAGGGTCATCGTCAGGATCAGACTCGTCCAAAAAATTCTCACCGCAGCTAATTGAAACTGCAACACGCTCAGTGCGTCAGAAATATCTGGTACGAGGCACGGCCGAATATCCGGATCATAGACTATCTTCGCCATCCTCAGCTTCCCAGCAGAAGCTGTCTGCCCCAGAAAGCACGGAATCCCGATTCTCATATGCTAATATCCTGCGTCGGCAAGAGGATAAAGGGCGGTCATTCCAAGTTCCAGCTCTTCCAGCAATACCATCAATTAGCAGTGAGGGTTCCGAGAAGTCACCAACTCCCTCGCCTCCTACCTCTCATTCAACTCTCTCCAATAACAGCATCAACAAAAGATACCTGGAGAAACGCCTATTGCGAGAAAGCTGTGATGATAAGTACTCCAGCTATTTACTCTCCCTGGCTTCACGTTCTGCGCAAAGGCTGCTGAGGGATCAAGCCCTTGCTGCCTTCCCCAACGAACAGGTCCATCACCCGGTTTCTCACTTCGCAATCGACCGAGAAGACGACGATACAACTGACGACGATGACGATAGTATGGGCGTATCACTTCGCCATATGAGAATCGACTTTTTGAAATTCCGCCGAGAATCAACCATTGACCTTAGCTGGGAGCTTGATGAGATGAGGAGGCACAAGGAAGAAAATGAAATGAGAGCCCGGCAGAAACAGTTTGAACCTGGCCAATCGCGGTTCTCAGCTGCCGCAATAGCAGCTAGGCAGGCGGCAGAAAACGAAGTTTTAAAAGCACACCATGCTGCACATCAGGCTGGCCTAGACGGGTGGCAGAAGGGGATAGAAGAGTCTGCGAGCCCGCCAATGCTTGGAGGAGATATCGTCTTCCCCCAAAGCTTGTCCCCCCAAACTACCAGGTGCGATGTAGACCATCCCCCCGAACCCCACCATCACGATAACTGTGCGGATCCCATAACATGCGAGGGACTCTGGAGCCCGAACCATCATAATCGTGACTGCAACGATGGCGGCCTGTGGATGGGTCTGTGTCGCCGGACAGATGAGCCAGAGCACTCACCCTCGTCCATGCCCAAGCCGGGAATCATCACCCCCGCCGCCGCCAACGAAAAGGGCCACTTCCAAAGCCTTAACGGCATCAAAACAACAGCAACAACAACCACAACAATCACATCACCACGCACACCCGACACCCCTTCCCAACTCCCCACAACCCCACCTCCCTCCAACCCCGATCTCGACAATGTTGACGAACTCCTTCTCCTCGAACAAGACATCAAACGCGAATTCGACGATGCCTTCGTTACCCAAATTTATAATTACCTCTCCCTCGGCTACCCTTGCCTAGCCCGCGACTATGACGAGGAACTCAGCAAGATCTCGCATATACCCATCGAGGAGCTGCGGAAAGATGACAAGCGGGCTAACGCGAAGGGTTATGTGGGGGCACCGGAGGGCGTTGGTGTGGGTGAAAATGCCATGTCATCAGGCACGTGTATGCGCTGGACAGCGTTGAGGCTGTATATTCATGAGTGGGCACGGCAGCAGCCGAGAATGGCTAAGGCGGATCGGTTTCCGCGTCCTCATGATGTATCTGGGCTGGATGCTTGGGGGGCCAGGGCCCGGAGGGGCAGTTGGGCCATTTGAGCCGCGGTTTTATTTAATCTGATCATTTGATAGTGTTACTGTTGTTGTTATTGTTTTTCACGATAATAATGATTGATGACCATGAGGGTTAGAATGGGGAAATTAGACGATTATTTCTGTTTCCTTTTTGTCATCTTGTTGCTTTTTTTCTTGTGATGTTGTTAGCGGGTTGCGGGGGGCTTTTTCTTTTCTTTTCTTTTCTTTTCTTTTTCTTTCTTCTTTTTTTTTTTTTTTTTTTTTT